>CABHPP010117839.1:0-42195 GCA_902168425.1 Peromyscus attwateri | reverse complement strand
AGTGTATAAACTGACAGCATCCTTCTCTGTGGTATGGCTGAGGGGAAGGTTTTTATTTAGATATGAGTGAAAATATAGCCAGAGGCATCTGGAAGAGTCCAGAGCAGAGAAAGAAATTGGTATACTGGACATGGCCAGCAGACTGGACCTGACCGTGAGAGAAGCAGCAGCAGAATAGAGAGAGAGGAGGAGCCAAAGAGAAGAGCAAGAGGGCATGTAGCCAAAATAGCAGGGTTATAAGGAGAAATGAGAGTAGAAGGCCAGGAGTTGGAGAAGTTTAGGGCTGCAGTATGGGAGGAAGTGATACTGAGGGAGCCCAGAGGCCAGCAGGCACATTGTTATGCTAATAGGCACCACTGATAGTCATTTGTCCCTTCTGCCAGTGATAAGGGAAATGGCTCCTTCGGTAGAGGGGAGCCAGCTTCATATTTTCTAGAGGAATGCTGGCTTTTGCCATCCACCGGAATTTGGGGAAATGGAGTTTCCTTTGGACCTGACAAACGGAATATCACAAGCGGAAAAGTCAACCTTTGATGTCACCTGACCTGTGTGATCAATATTCTGACACACTAAGAACAAAGGTGTAAAATGACCCTCAGATCGTATGGATAGAGTGTATATAAAACAAAGAGGAATTCCCCAAGATATCTCAGTAGTGTAACCACAAATTTAAAATAAATCTGAAATGCAAAAACATTTATAGTCAAGATAGTCACAGGTATCTGGGAAAAAGTTACAGTGAATCTGCATGGAGAAGGGGGAGAGACAGAGAAGGAAGCAAGACAGAGGGGAGAGAAAGAGAGGGCGGGACAGGAGGAAGGAGAGAGGGAGTCAGAGTAAGAGGGACAAGAAACCAAAAGGAGGAAGTGGGGAGGGAAGGAAGGAGAACTAATGGTCCCAATATGTTAATTTTATTTGTGTAAAGTGTTTTACAAATATGAATCACATTTATCACAGATCCAAAAGCATTTCAACATTAAGACTTGTGTCATTTCAAAACTTGTCAAAAACTATGTTCCATTTAGATCGAGTGCAGCTGGGTTGGACGTTCTGAAAAACCCTGGGTAACAGAAAGCCAAGGCTCATGCTCAGGGAGTTTGTGATCAATGGGGCAGACAAGCTTAATTCAAGAGCAGAGACTGTAGTCCAGGAACAGGACTGGGAGGCATGATCATACAGGCAGGTGTGTGTGAACTCAGGCCAGTCTATGAAACCTCAAATGCTCAAAGGGAACACAACTGCAATCCAGCATCAGAGTCTCACTCAAAAGCACTGAGGTGTGAGCAACATCCCTTTTGCTCCCAAGAAGGCAGGTTAGCCTCAAAGCATTAATGGGTTTGCATTCTGTATGCTTCTGTCTCCTCATCTCAGCCATGCTGGAGCACCCAGCTCAAACCAATACATCACCAAACAGGTACCAGCCACATAAAGACAGCCAAAGTCAAAATTACTTGAGGCTAAGAATGGTGAAAAGGAAGAGAGATGTCGAGACCAGAGGTAGTAGTGGAGAGTGCAGGGCCAGCTCAGTGCTTTGGGAATGCCAGCAAAAGACTAGGCACTAAAGGAAAGGCCTGAGGCACATGCTGCCCTTATGGGAAGCTTTTGCAACTGCTCTTTGGGGGACTTGGACACCATTGGCATGAATATGAATGCAAAGAAAGAACCTAGTTTCTGACCATGTAATGTTTATGTCTCTATGATTCAGAGTAATGGGGGACCAACCAGTGTTACAGTGCCTTGTAACACATAGAGGAGAATTCAGAGCATTTGCCACCATGCACTTACCCTGCTGGCTAGCATCCTGAGGCCTTCAGAGCATCTCATGTGCTATCTAGCAGAAGTCTATACACACAAAGGCTATACCACCAGTTTAGGAAATGCTGGTTCTTGGGGAAAGCCAGAGCGAAGAGAGAAGCAGGAGGGCAAATGGAGGCAGTCACACAACAGAATGTCCATAAGTAGAATGGCTTATGAACCCATGTGAGAGATGCCCTGGTTCTTCTAGGCTGCCTCACAGTAAGGAGAAAACCCAGGCCCTGCACAGTGATGCACATGCCTCCTATAAATGTAATTCTATTTGTGCCCCCACAGACAGAATGCTGCAACCTAAGCCCCCCAGGAATTGAGCTGGTGCAAGAAACATAGATGAAAATTTAGCTCCCCATTTGGGAAGACCCACCAGTCAAGGTTCTGACAGGTCTGATAGGAGAAATTGATAGCAGGTGCAGCCCAAGCCATGCAAATGAACAGGCGGTGTGCACATTTTAATCCTGGGAAAATGAAAAGATGTTCAAGAAAGAAAATGTAATCATTGAACCTACTTGACCTGCAGTGAACAATATTTTTAATTAAATTGCAAGGACCTGGGTGGTTGAGGAGACTAAAAGAAAGATGAGGAACACAGGAGAACTGAGTCTACCCACCACCTACAAGAAGTCCACAGATAATTACATCCAGCTGAGAAGCTGAGAAACCGCTCTCAAATTCAGAAAAAGAACGGTAAGTGTAGAGATGTAGCTGACGAACTAAGGGAAATGGGATGTCTAGGGAGTTGCACTGGATGGGATGGAAAAAGGGGACCTTCAGTCTCTCAGTGACATCCAGTAGACCTCTAACTTCCTGCTCTGAGACTCGGTTTCCCTTTTTGAGTCGTTGTGGGCTCAACTGAGTGACATCTTCTAACTGTCCAGTGTTCAGCTGTCCTACCTACAAGGCAAGCTTTAATTTCACCTGTTCTCAGGGTGAGGGCCTGGACACAAGAAGGCACCTGGGAATTCGTGTCGCTGCAGCTGGAGCCACTGAACATGTTGAGCAAGCATCTCTTCAGGGCAGAGACTGACAACTATCCCAAAAGGAGGCATTGTCCCTTCTGCCTGCTGGTGCTTCCAGGACCGCCCCACTCCATTTTCCTGATTCCACTCCACAATCACTCGCTAGAACTATCTGGTGGGCAGGGCCAAAATATGTGCTCTACTACTGGGCTACACTGCCAGCCTCTTTTCTTTGTTCTATGACAGGGTCTTATTACCTAGCCCAGGCTGATTTTTAATTCACAATCCTCCTGCCTCCGTCTCTTGATTACTAGAATTGAAAGCATGCATGCACCACTGCATACAGCCTTTTAAATGCATTTTAATGGCATGGTCATTTGTGAATATTTGGTATTTATATTGCTGGGCTTTTTTATATTTGGTTTGGCTTTGACAGTGTAGAATCAACAAAATATTATAAAGCATTTCTCTGGTTCAGTCACTGATACCATCCTGCTTCACAGCCTGATGTTTGAGTTCCTTTTTGTTACAATGGCAAGGTTTTCTCCTCTGTTGTTTCCAAAATGCAAGCAATGCTGCTTGACTCGCCTTCCACCTTCACCTACTGTAAAATGACAGCACCTTTACAAATCTCACAGGGTACTGGATCTGCACAGGGGATGAAGTACAGAAGCTGGGTTATGGGATAGATGGAGAGACACAGAACAGTGTCCTGTCCAGCGAGCTCCCTGCATTCCTGAAGCTCATCCTGCAGCACTCCCTCCTGTTGCCTCATGGTTCATTAACATCCTCAGCACAGTGACTGTCTGTTCTCTAAATGACCAAAGGATTTCCTGATCCTCCTGGAAACTGGAGCCATAAAGATTCCAGCCTCAGTCATGTTTATTCATCCAGATACTGCAGAGCTCAACCAACTGGTCTCACATGTGCTACTGAATGGAACTCCTCTGGAGTTTGGAACAGGTCAGCGACTTGCCCAAGACTCAGCATATGGGCCCTTCCCTGAGTCCTATGTTTTCAGTCCAGCTCGCCCCTACCCCTAGTTCACCAGATCAAGGTCATACACCTGACACTTCCAGCACCACATGGGATATGGCATGCATGCTGGCCTAGACCCCAGGACAATCCTGTCTGGCCCTATCCCTGGACTTACATCAGATGATCTTGTGTACTCTTTGGAACTATTAGAACTCAAGATAGAAAATTCTAGAGTAAAATGTGATCTGCTGGACTTCTACCTTCCAGCTTTGTCTTTCTCTTGTTTGATCAAGGGTGCTGCTTTTCCCACATAATGTCCCTGCTGTGGGTTAAGTGATAGAAGATTTTCTTACTAGTTTGACCAAGAAAACCAATCCCATGCATTCTCCTGGTTTCTACAGTCTAGACCATTCCATTCTCCCTCATTGCTCTACCTTGCAGTTTCTTGGTATGTCTCAGGATCACAACTGTTCTGTAGAAGTTAGTAGAATTCACCCATGACTTTACTGTCACAGTTAAAAGCTACACAGTGCTCTTGAAACACTGGTCCCAGCCCACTTGTGCCCACTGGCACCTCTCCACCAAATCTTAGGTACAGGCATGAGATAGAGGTAACAAAGTCTGCCCCAGAGGCAAAAGAACCTGTTGTTGTTTTTTTTATGCTGGACCGACTTTGGTAGAATGAGTTGTGTCATTTTCTAGAATTTGCTGAGGGAAGCAGGGTTTCACTCAACATCCTCTCTTCTGAGCATCTCTATCCCTACACTCTCCCTGTTAAAAACATGAAATTTTTCTGAACACATTTCTGCCCTTGCCATGAGACCTTGTCAAAATCAGAGGTTGCTTGGGTGCCTCTATAGTCCTCGTCTCCTGAATTATACAGAGAAAAAAAAAAAAACAAACAAACAAACACCATGGTCCAATGACTCAAGAGTAAAGCCCAAGGCCACAGGAGGAGTTAACAACTGGGCTGGTACCAGGATCTGGCAGACAGACTTCTCCTTCTGCCTAACTCCACACATAAATAAATATTCATACCTCAAAACAATGCTCAGCATCCTGGTGGCCCCTGAAGGGCTGCATATGACTATAGAAGCAGAGAATATTAGGTGGCAGACTTAAGTGATCAACATTACCTGTGATAGGGTCAGGGTTTTAGCTAAGTCAAGGGCACTGTGATATAACCAATACGAAATCAACATTCCCCAATATAAAGTCAAAGGCTTTGACTGTGCGCCCCAGAGTTTACATATTGGAAACATACATTACTGAAAGAGTCTTAAGGGATGAACCTTGAGGAGGGGTCAGGAAGACTCTTCATAAATAGGTTAGTGTCCCAATTGCAGAAATAGGGTCCTTATAACAATGAGTTTGCCCCTTTGTTTGCTCTCACTAGCAATGTGCTACATTCAGATGTAAGAAAAAGACCTTTTCCAACTGATACCATCTTGGAATCCCTGGTCTGCAGAACTGTGAGCCAAATAAACTCTGTAATTATAAATTATCCAGTCCATGATATCCTGTTATAGAAGTCTAAAATGGATGAAGATGGGAGTCACTGGCTGATTAATAAGATAGATATCTGTTGCACATGTGCAAAGACACACACATTAAGCTTAACAAACTTTCTGTGCCAAAATAAGAGAGATGTTCCTCTCTCCTTATCAGGCCCCGTATGGAGAGCTGCATTCACTTTAAGAAGAAAATTGACAAGCCAGAGCATATGCAAAGAAAAGCAAACCACAGCAGCTGACTCAAAATAACATGAGAAATTGTTTTTAGAAGCCCAAGAGAAAATTTGCTTATAGAAGAGGAGACTAAATGTACATTATAGCTGTATATACATACAACTTTGCTAGCTAAAAAAAAAACCAATAATGTGGAAAAGGGAACAGAGTTCATGGGTCATTGTAGAGGGTAGAGCTGGCTTCGATAGCAAGAGCAAAAGCACATTTCAAACACCCAAAGTCTTTCAATTGGAAGGCTGCTTTGCTAAGCCCCGAGCTCATCTTTTCACAGTATCAAGGTGGAGGTAGGAGACAGCAGAGGTCTTGCTGAGTTGGATCTAAATGAAACTCAGGCAGCAGGGATACGATTGAACAAGAGCAAGTTGCTCTACAATCTGGGTGACTGTAAATTCCCTTTGCTAATGTTCGGAGTGAAGGGAGAAGAGGGAAAACGGGGAAGGGTGTGGGAACTGAGCTACCCTCTAGGAGTCAAGGTCAAAGGAGGTGGCAGTATGCTTGCCAGCCTATGAGCCTGTGACCACCTTTTGTGATCCAATGTTAATTATGAGTCCTCAGTAGCATGTTGCTGACTGTATATTTTTAATCATAACATACAAATATAGAAGGTGTGTTTGTTTAGTTTTTCATAAGAACATGGGGCCAGATGTAGTGGAGCATACCTATGATCCTTACACAAAGGATGCTGAGGCAGGAGCATTGAGAGTTCAAGGCCAACCTTGATCTTGAAACCTGATCTCAAAAGAAAACTAAAAATTTGGCATTCTGGTTTACCTTTTGGGTTCTTTTTTTTTTTTTTTTTTTTTTGGTTTTTCGAGACAGGGTTTCTCTGTGTAGCTTTGCGCCTTTCCTGGAGCTCACTTGGTAGCCCAGGCTGGCCTCGAACTCACAGAGATCCGCCTGCCTCTGCCTCCCGAGTGCTGGGATTAAAGGCGTGCGCCACCAACGCCCGGCCCCCTTTTGGGTTCTTTATGAATGGATTTTTTTGGCTCATGGCTGCAGAACAGAGATGGGGAAGTTAATGTATACTGCCCAGACATCTTGATTTCTGGTGAAGACCTTGTACTGTTTCACACATGACAAAAAGGGTAAAAAGGGAAGTTACTGCATATGGGAGAAAGAATGTATTAGGGACAAACTCCCTATATAACAATCCATTCTCAGGATCATGAAGTCAGCCAGAACCTACTCCATTACAGACCAACCCACCCCAGAGATGAGTACAGTGACATATATCCATATCCGTAATCTTGGAAGTAGAGATAGGAGGATCAAGAGTTCAAGGCCAGCCTCAGCCAAACAAGAATTCCAGTCTAGCCTGGCCTATACCAGACCCTGTCTCAGTGAACCAAAAGCAAGGAAAAAGAATGAGAAAAGAAGCAACCCACTCCCACAATAACAGCATCAATATTAATTCATTCACTAGGATACATAGATCTCCCTTGACACAGCCAACTCTTAATGACCCCAACACTTCTCAGCACCATTACATTAGTAATTAAATTTAGCATGAGTTTTTGGAGAATACTAATCGTATTCAAACCATAGGGTGACCTGAACTCATCTCCCTTTCTTGCAGCTCTGCCTCTCCCTGAACATCCATTTTCCTCTTGTCCTCCTCTGGAGATGACTTCATTGAATTCTCCAGGATCTCAGGTTTATAATTTTAGCATTTATTCTGAGAGACTACTGTTTCTCTAATTTGCTTAAGTTTGACAACTACCTGGAGTGCCTATTAAAGATAGCGAGTGCTGGAACCTAGCCTAGACACGATGGTTTGGAATTTGGGGGATGGGGCAGATATACCAGAGATTCTCATTACTGGGCTGTTTGAAAAGCTTTGCAGAGGTGACTCAGGGTAACTGAATGTTTTTGAGCGGGGTGTGACCTAAATACAGTCATGCTTCTGGGAGATTATTTGGTGCCTCTGGGGAAGCTAGACCACCAGCAGCTAGACACAAAGATTCTGTAATGAGAGCCCAAAGTGAGGGTCCTAGGGTGCATCTCTAATACCTGAGTGGAGGGATAAGAAGTAAAGGCTCTTACAGCAATGTCCCTCATGTCCCCACATGGCCACAGTTGAGAGGCCAGCATAAACATATGGGGGGGGGGGAACAGTTGGGTTAGCCTCTTTGTGGATTCAGAGCTGGTATCTAAATGACTCTAAGCTTCAGATCCTGCCCAGCCCACCATATTCAGATCAAAGCTCAGCCTGCTTTGATGCCTTTGGCCAGGTACTGCTCCTCCTTTGAACGTGCTGCCTGTGCTGACCATCTCTCCTTACCCTGTTCATTTCTTCCCAACCCCATCTTAGGTGTGTATGTGTCTCCACACTCAACCACTAAGCTGTAAACTCTGGAATGAGTTGAGATTCTGCTTCCTTTTCCCCTGATTTGTTCCAACACACCTTGGATGTGTCTCAGCGTGGACATCAGAAAAGCAGGTCTTGGGGCTGTGGAGATAGCTCAGTAGGGAAAGTATTTGCTGTACATTCAAGGTGATCTGAATTAAATCTCCAGTACCCACATATAAAGCTGAACAGGGTGTATACACTTGTAATCCCAGTGCTGAGGAGGGAACAGCAAGTGAATTCCTGGGACTCACGAGTCAGGCTAGCCCAATTGGCAAGTCCCAAGTCCAACTGGCTCACAAAAGGTCCTCTCCTGCATGAGCTCTTTCAGTCTGTCCACTGGCTTTCCAGACAGCAGGGATTCTTCCAGTCTGCCCATTGAGACAGCCATGCTTATCCTGGAAGAAATCTGCAAAGGACCCGCACAAGCAGGAGGCCCAGCTCCAAGGCCTTCTCCAGCTCAGCTGCCTCTCCTTCCTTCTGCTCTAACCTGGGCCTTCTTATATTGCCAAAAGCCTTCTTCCTTAACACCACATATGTGAGGTGGGCTGCTCTTATGCCCCACAAGGGTAGTGGGTGTGCTATGGCTAGTTTCAAGCAGCACCTTATTTAAAAAAAAAAAAAAAAAAAAAAAACAAGGCAAACCTGAAAGGTGGGGCTTTGGAAAGGCATTGTCCTCTTTTAAAATTGAACTTTTTTTCCCTTCCCCGGGTGCTCTGTTGTAGTGGGTAGCCATTCCAGCTTTGGTCTGGAAGTTCCAACCCCCATTGAGGCTTCTGTAACTGTCACGCCTACAAGGCGGGGCCAAGGGAGGGCCTGAAGACCTGAGATCGGACACGTGGCACTCTCTTGTTTCCTGGACCTGGACAGGAAAGAAACAAGAGGTAGACAGAGGAGAGTTCTCCAGAGAACACCGCCAGACTGCGCTGCGTCTTTTCCAGAACCCGCCACCTACCTATCCCTTCATTTGTAAGTTACCCACTAAATAAATCTTCCTTTTAACTACGTGGAGTGGCCTTAGTAATTACACCAATACTCTGTACTGGTTTGAGGCCTCATCATTTATTCCTTGGCCCACTCCAGCGGAGAGTCAGCCTGAAATCCCATATCCAATCAGCAGCCAAGTGCTGCCAATCTTGTCTCCTTATCTCAGACATGCCCCTTTCTCTCTGTCCTGAGCTTGTGGCTGCTGATTCCAGCTCTTGTCTTCTCTCACATGGTAATTGCAGTTGCTTCCTAACCAGTCTGCCTGGCTATAATTTCCCGGAACAGTCCACTTTTCCTTCCCTGCTGATAACTTCATTGCCCTTTAGGAAACTTAAACTCTAACCCCCGAAAACATAGTACTTCCTACTTCCTGTCTGCTGCCTTCAGTCTGTTCTACCCAGGACTACACTCAGACTTTGGGCATTTTCTGCTGTGTTGACCCTCACAGAGCTGCAGCTTGGCACATGGGTAGGCCATGCAGGGTTAATGCCCATATTCCTCACAGAATGCTGTTCTTCTTCCATGCCTACCATGTTCCTTCCAATCCCTACCTAGGAGAGTTCCAATCATGTACTCAGAAACACTCTGCTCCACTCAAACTCTTCCAGGGAAGCCTGGGGTTGGAACACTTGCCTTGGCCCTTTCTCGGGATGATGTCACATTTTTCAGACTTACTCAACAGCTGGCCTCTCACAAAGCTGCTCAAGACAGAGGCTTTCCCTCCTTTCTAAAAGTGCAGCCCACTCTGTGAAATGAGCAGAATTCTGCTAAACTTACTGATTGCAGGAAATTCTCATGAAAATTAACTTCATTAATTCCCTTTTAGTTTATTATAAGATTTTGTTTTATTGTATAGCATCATACAGACTGAGCAGGTTTTTTATATATGCATTTAGGAATACATATATATAAACATATACAAACATATAACAACAATTAAAGAAAAATGCCATAAATATGAAAGCAAGCAAGGTGAGTAGTTATATAGGAGGTTTGAAGGGAGGAAAGTGGGGAAGGAGGAATTAGGTTCAGCTAAAACTAACAGTGACACAAAACAATAGTGGCTCAGGCCAGACCTGAGCCACTGTATTTCCTTGTTTCAAAATCTGAAGGTCAGCTGGTCAGCAGGCTGGGCTAGCATCTGCAGATGCTAGCATCATGGCCCATCACTATTCCTAGGGGAAAAATCTCCAGCACATCCCTATTACAGCAATGAGGAAGTAGAGAGCTAAAAGAGGCAAGTGTATCAAAACCACTGGATCCTGTCACCTGGAATATAGTCACACAGTGTATTAGTTACTTTCTTATTGCTGTAATAAAACTCCGTGACCAAGGCAACTTACAGAAGAAAGAGTCTATTTGGACTTATGGAGTTAGAGTCCATGATGGCAGCTGAGACACTAAGCTCGGAGTATACATCTCCAACTGCAAGCAGGAAAAAGAAAGAACAAACTTGAAATGTACGTGAGTTTTTAAACTTCTAAAGCCCACTCTATCGACATACTTATTCCAGCAAGGCCACACCTTCAAATTCCAAACAGTGCCACCAAGTAGGGACCATTCATTCAAATGGCTGAGACTCTAGTGGGACATTATCTTTCAAACCACTGCATATGACTTACCCATCTGCAAAATAAAACAGGAAATGAAGTCTTCATCCCAGGTAGCAATGTGTCCCAGTAAACTGTCTGTATCTGACATAGTGCTTAATATTAAGTACATTGCCAGTATTATAACAAAGTGATGATATAAATAAATCACTTTTCCTTATAAAAGAAAATGTGGGGCTGGAGAGATGGTTCAACAATGAAGAGCACTAACTGGACCCCATTTCTGTTCTCAGCAGCTACATTAAGTGTCTCACCACCACCTGTAACTCCAGCTCCACAGTATCCAAACACCCTCTTCTGTCCTAAACAGCCACCAACCTGTTTATGCAAATGCACACAGACAGGCACATATGTACATGCGCACACACACATACACACACACACACACACACACACACACACAATGTGCCAATAAAAATAAATATTTTTAAAAAGAAAATGCATGCATGCATATGCTGATGGTGTGCTCATTCAAAGGGATTCCAGCTACACTAAGAAGCCTAGAAAGCATGAAAGAAAATGACTACTAAATGCCTCATGCACTGAGGTCCAGTGTGGAGGTCACAAGTGAATTCCTCTTAGCTATGAGAGTGGAAATCATGTACAGTTCATGGCACACATCCAATGTAATGTAGAAGCACTGGATAAATTCTCAATATAGTCAAATACAAGTATATACACTACCACAACCCTTACTTCACGCTCTAGAAATAAAAGCCAATTCTGTCAGAAGAGAGAAGGAAACCACAAAGTCACAACAGCACATAAGGAGGAAATGGTAAAAATAGGAAATAATACAACAAATGGAAAACATTACAGTGACAGAAATAAGTTCTAATTTAATGACAATAACAAAAAGAATCCAAGTGTGTTAAACTTACAGTTAAAAATGAAACTCTTACACTATATTAAACAAATGAATATCTACTAGCAGTTATCTGATACATGCAAACTTGAAACCAAAGAACAGAGAGAAAATCTATTTAAAAGATATCCAGGTGAATAGGAAGCAAAAGAAAGCTACAAGAACAATATTTGACAAAATGAAATTCAAAACACAAAGAGAAAGATAACATATTGATCAAAACAAATAGCAAAGTAGGAAAACATAATCATGAATATTTATGATATTACATTTTAATTTCAAAATGTATAAAGCAATGACTAACTTCAGAAAAATATTGAATCAACTCATATTTGAGGCCTTAATACTCTCTCAGGTACTAAGCAATAAATCATAAGATATCTAAGTGACTGAGTTATTGAATACAGAGGATTCTGTGTCCAGCAATTATAGAGTATGTATTTTAATTAAATATTAAACATAAATCAGAAGATAGGCCACTTTAAAATGTCAATAAATTCTAAGCACTCATGATCACAGAGTATATAGTTTCTTCCCATAATATATGACATTAGAATTTAACAGCAAAAAGTTAGTTTTGAAATCAAATGAATTGTGAAACAAGGTCATACACTACTAAAATTTGGTCTAACAAAACCAGAGATAAAATTTGTACTTAAAACTCAATAACAATGAAAATACTTCATTTCAAGATTTTTATGGAAAAAGTTAAGACAGTTCAGTCCTCTGTACATTTATTAAAATATAGTACTACACACAAACATTTGATTCAAGAAGTTATAGTAACACTTTGATTACAGAACCTAGAGAAATCAAGTTGAACCAACCTGTAAACTTCTTCCCTACTGCTTAGATGGTAGAATGGCACCCTACTACAAGATGCCATGCAGTCCATTGGAAAGTTAAAATTCATCAATGGTCTTCACTATGCCAGGGGTTGACCCAGCATACTACAATATCAACCTGCTAGGTAAGATGCGCTCACTGGTACAACAGTGGCATGACAGTTATGGAGATCACCAACCACTTTATTTTATGCTTGGATCTGAGGACCTGTCCACAATAGGGAATTTAAGCCTATACTGTAAACTTGGTCAAAATTCCATGGCTCAGGAGATCTTGGACTCCAAGGGTACTCTACTACTGCTGTCTAGCTAAATGAACATGTTGTCAAACTATCTTTAAATATTTGTGTTTACACTCATAAATTAGTGCTGCTTTCAACTTTTTTTACAGTGGCTTCTTTTTACAGTGGGCAGTGGCTAATATAGAGATTCATGGCTGAGAATAGGTGACTGTTGAGTGCTCAGCCCTAAATGAGACATCTATATTAACTCTATGCCTCCCAAGGCCCAGGGAACATCTCAGAGTGGTGACAGAGAGACGGCAGGAGCAAAAGGATCGGGAAGAGTGGTGTAAAATGCTGACTTCAGAACATGATATGGCTGACACAGCAGCTGTGGTTACCTGCGCAACCAGTCAATGATTTCAGTATGGATTGGGAAGGCGCTCATGAGGACTCACCCCTAACTGAGGATGTACGGGCAGCTGATGGCCACTGTGGTGGCAGGAAATCATTTTTCCTTAGGGATATGGCCACTGATAGGTTGCTCAGACTATGGTAAATGACCCTATACCCATATACATGTGAACAACATGAATTGGATTCAATAAGATTTGGTATATTTTTAAAGAAGAGTACATGAAGGTGGGAAAGGGATACACTTGGGGAGGTCAAAGGAGAGGGGATGGGGGACAGCTTGGAGTGCTTATGATCAAAATACATTGTATTCATGTGTGAAATTATAAAACCATAAATTGGAAAATATTATAAACAAAAAGAAGTTTTGACAATTATAATAGGACAAAGAAAAAAGAAATACTATTATCAGTGGCAAAAATAAATAAAAACCAATGTTTTAAAATTTGACATTCGGGCTGGAGAGATGGCTCAGAGGTTAAGAGCACTGACTGCTCTTCCAGAGGTCCTGAGTTCAATTCCCAGCAACCACATGGTGGCTCACAACCATCTGTAATGAGATCTGGCGCCCTCTTCTGTATACATAATAAATAAAATAAATCTTTAAAAAAAAAAAATTTGACATTCTATAAAAATAAAAACCAGCTGTTTGAAAAACTTAACAAGAAAGTTGTTTCTTTCTGAACGGGCTGATAAAGACAAAAATATAAAATAAGCTAACTACTGAATGGACTAGAGAATATCTGTAGACATAATACAGGAGAAAAGATATTAAATACAGCCACCATATGGAAATAAATTTGAAAATCTAAATAAAAGGACAACTCTTGGCAGGAAGAAAACATAGCTTTGAAACAGTGAGCATCCAGTACCCGCACTCAGACTCCAGCTCCTCGGGTAAAGGATCTCAGCTCAGACACAGGCAAGCTCACCTGTCATCCTTCCACCCTCAGGTCCATCTCATCTCTGTGAAGACACTCATCCTACAGCACTCAGGTCCTAGAATGGTCCAAACCTTGCATTTGACCACATTGCATTCCTCCATGGATCTGAGGGACTGTTACAGGTGGGAAAGAGCAGCCTAAGTTGCAGAGTGACTAATATGATCAGCATCCCGGGTGAAATTCTGGAAGTCAAAGGGTTCTTTTCAGTAAGACTAAGGAAGATGGAACGTACTGTGGACATCAGCTAACACATAGATACTGGGTCATCAATTGTGTTAAATATGTATCCATACGTATAACACTTTAAGATGGGGAAAATAGGTGAAACTTCTATGAATACTTCTATCTGAAAAACACTTCTAACAGCAAGTAGATGAATAGTTGTTGTCTAGGGTTCATTGTTTGTTTGGTGTATTGATTGGTTGATTGATTGATTGATTGACTGACTGATTGATTGATTGATTGATTGATTATAGGTGAGAGATTTTGTGGTTTTTCTCATATCATTCAATTCTATAATTCTCTGTATACTAACTGATTATACTACAATTTAATTCCTAAATTAGCACAGATTTTACAGATTGAGACAGGGGTCCAGTCCTACAAGACCATCCTAGCTTCTGATACTCTTCAGAATCTTAGGCCACTTGTAATCTGACAGGTGAGCTATAAAGTTTTGGGTGGGGTTCCCATTACCTCCTCCTTAGGCTCCATAATTTCTTGGAATGGTTCACAGAACTCAGAATAACTATGTGTTCAATATTACCAGTTTATTATAAAGGATACAACTTTTTGGCATAAGCAGATGGCTCTGTGGGTAAAGCACTTGCCATATAAGCATGGTCAGATCTCCAGAACCCCATAAAGCCAAATATATCAGCACAGACATGTGACCCCAGCATTCCTATAGCCAGATGAGAAGTGGTGACAGGAAAATCCCTGGAAACTCATGGACCAGCTAACCTAGCATAGGCTCATTGGCCAGATAACTTAGAATGTGTAGGCAGGAGCAACAAAAGACTGTCTCAAATGAAGTGGAAGGCAAGGACTGAGACTTGAGTTTGCTCTGATTTCCACATGTGTAGTCTGACATGTTTGTGCCTCCACTCATACACACATATATACGCATTGCACACCTACATATGTACACACACACACACACACACACACACACACACACACACACAGTTTTTTTAATTGAAAAGGACAATATTAAGGAGCAACTGAATAGAAGAGGTACATGGGCAAGTTAAAAGAGAATGGTTGCAGAGCTCACATACCTTCTCCAGATGCTTCTACTACTCCCCCAGCTTCTCAATGTGTTCACCAACCTGAAAGCTCTCCCAGAATCATTGTCTAGGGGTTTGGTAGAATTCTTAGCCTGTCAGGCACAATTGAATAAATCTTTGGTCTTGTTTGTTATCGCATTAGCATTAGGGGTGTTTGATTGGAGCGTATATTAAATATTTCTTTCACCCAAATTATTTATGGAATGCAAAGGATTCCAAAAGCCTGTACCAGGTGCCCAAATCAAAGATTGAAGATGTATTCCCTGTTGTACCAATATCATAGGTTTAGGACCAAAGAGATGACTCAATGGATATAGGTGTTTGCCTTGAAAGCCTTACAACCCAAGTTCAAGCAAC
Organism: Peromyscus attwateri; assembly: GCA_902168425.1. Classification (NCBI taxonomy): domain Eukaryota; kingdom Metazoa; phylum Chordata; class Mammalia; order Rodentia; family Cricetidae; genus Peromyscus; species Peromyscus attwateri. The sequence goes on along the minus strand of CABHPP010117839.1, from coordinate 26,819 downwards.
AATTAAAGTTTAAATCCCAGCATTTGGCTAAAAGGAACTCCTCCATGAGTCAGAGCATCTGGTGTGAATCTTTTGAATCTAGACAGCTTGGACTGGATTCTATGCTGCCTCCCTATAGACACAGGTCATTCTTAGTAGTCAGCTCTGAGTTCTTAACAAGAACTGGGCAATAGCCCCTTGGGTCCTTGCCTAAGCTCCATCTTCTAGGTTAGGCTGCCAGGCTGTCTAAACTGAATAAAATATTGCTAGGTTGGAGGGATGACTCAGTGGTTAAGAGTACTGGCTGCTCTTCCAAAGGTGTTGAGTTCAGTTCCTAGAACCCAAACTGTGAGGTAGCCCACCCCAACACCCACCTCATCTATGACCTGCTGGCGCATGTGAAGGGGCCAGTCCTGCAGATCCAAAGCCACAGGCTCTCCATGACACAAGGCAACAACAGGATATCCAAGAGAAGTCCCAGTGAGGGCCCAGTATTGAGGGTGTAGCAGAAGCCAGAGGCCTTGAACCAAACCAATTGAGAGATCTAAAATTTCCTCCATTTTTCAAACCAGGTTTAAGTTACAGTTTTTTAAACAAAGAGTTATTAATCAACAACTGTAGTTAAAGTTTTCCTGGTTTTGTTCAGCTCCTGCAGCCCTGCAGCTGGCCGCTTGGACCCAAGTAAACACACAGAGAGAGACTTATATTATTTGTAAACTATATGACCTAATGGCTCAGGCTTCTTACTAGCTGTTCTTATATCTTAAATTAGCCCATTTCTACTAGTCTATAAGTTGCCACGTGGCTTGTGGCTTACTGGTACTTTACATCTTCTAATGGCAGTGGCTGGCAGCATCTCCTGATTCAGCTTTCCACATCCCAGAATTCTCTTCTCTCTTGTCCTGCCTGTACTTCCTGCCTGGCTACTGGCCAATCAGCACTTCATTTATTAACCACTTAGAGCAACACATTCAGAGCATACAGAACATCCCACAGCAAACAACACCCCTGACAGCAGAGATGAGGGAGAGAGCACATATGAGGCCTGAGCCAACCCCCTACAGTATTTCAAGGCAATGGCCAAATAAGGACAGTTCCTGCAGCCACCCCCACCCCCACCCTACCCCCTGCTCAAAATATGTCCGGACTCATCCGAACTTGCCCAGACTTGCCCCATTTTATATCCAAAGATGGTAAAACTAACCTCAGTCAATCAAAAGTATACTAGTGTAGCCACTGCTTGCTTAGCCAATCATGTTTGGGATGACCTAAGTTCCTGGAGTTTCCTCTAGCTGTGCTTAAAAGAAGCCTACATGCTCCATTTTGTAAAAGTGTTCAACCCTGCATGCTGGTTGTTTCTGCAGAATACATGCTCTTAGTTTTTACATACTATTTGAGTCTGGAATCTTCCTTTGGCCATTCTCAGACCCTTACACAATGACTCATTACAATGAATACTTACAAGTAAAGATGAATGGACTAAAGTGAATACTGTGTGAATACTGGGCCACACTACAGTTTCCATTCATTTTGTTTTGTTTGTTCGCTTTTGTTTTTGTTTTACTTTTAAATTATGTTTTGTTTTGGGGGGGCTGCAAGGGTAGAGGGCAGAAACTAGGGGACGGGGAGATGAGTGGGATTGGGGTGCATGATATAAAATTCACAAAGAATTAATAAAAAGTTAAAGTTCAAAAAAATATTGCCTCATTTCATAAGAAAGCATGAAAATAAAACAGAATAGACAGCTTCTAAAAAACTTTCCAGTTCTAAGGAAAGTCCCTAAATTTCTCCATCAAAGCTGCACAGCCAGACTCTTAACATCCCCATATCCTTCCTCCTGCAGACACTTTATTTTCAGTTCTCTGCAGTTTTGCTAGAAGTGAATGAAACCCCCTCATGAGCCTCCAGCTTGCTTTCCACCCAGGCCGCATATGAAGCAAATGCCTATGCTTAGAAACCTGGGGTGGGCTGTGGGGTAAATGCCAAGCAGCCACACATAGAAGCTACTTCAAAAGTAACAGATGTCATTTCCATCCACAGCCCCCTCACTCATCTGGCAAAGAGCAGGGAGAGGATTAGAAAGGAAGAGGGTTCCATACAGTCAGGCAAAATTAATTAGCTGCAATTTCACCACAGAGCTGCCAGGTAAATTTCACAGCACAATCACTCCAAGCTCCTGCCTTTGTACAGCAGTAACACCGTATATGCTTTCAATACCGCATTTTCCTCTATACATGGGCAAGCAGAAGGTGCCATGCTTGGCTTAGAATCTTAGGATAATCATTTTTGTACAGGATTGCACATTAAGAATCTCAATAGCTTCTGGTCCCATTTTTTCCTCCTCTAACACTCATCTTCCTCACTCCAGGGAGGAGGGGGTGCTGGAGTCCCCTCTCTGGGCCCACAGTCAGTGTACTGCTTAGCAGAGCCAGGCCTTTGGAAAAGCTGCAGAATGCACAAAGGGGCCTCTGATGTGCTATTAATTAATTCTGGACATTTGGCTTAACTTTCTGGTTCTTTGTTTCCTCATCTACACAACAGGACTAGTAGCATCTGCCTCAGAAGCCCCCAAGCATGGCATCATACAGGACTGTGGAAGACACAGTGTGCAAACCTAACAGCAAGTTGGTCCCAGACAATGTCTCATTAGCCAAAACTAATTAATTAGCATGAAGATGAATGCTCATGGTATTATGGGCTCTTATACTTCATACCTGGTGTGGGCCTTGCAGGCTGAGCCCTGGCTGTGTCGAGTTCTGCATAAATACTAGCAGCAACAGACGTGGGTGGGATGTCCATCTCTACTGCCCATTGCTGCTGTTTGGGAAAAAAACATGTCATTCCTCATGTCTGTTGTTGGGTCTTCACCAAAACATCAATGCAGAGTCATTTATTTGCAATGGCTTGTCGAGAAGCCTATACAATCCTATTATTGAGCTATAAGGGTGACAAGACACTTTTCACATGAAACTAAGCAGTTAAGAAAAAAAACTGACATTGGGGTGTGATCCCAGTCATACATGGGAGTTAAGTAGTCAACTCCATCACCATGTTGAATGAAGCCTGTCTCTACAGCCTCAAATTCCTGGTTTCCTTGCCTCTAAAAGGGAATGAGGATACCTACCTGTCTCACTGTGCTGTTGGGGTATGCCTACCTCCACACACCGAGTACATAATCATTGCTCAACTATTGGTGAAATTATTAAGGCCACCCCACATAGTTAAAAGGGAGGTTTATTTTGTGGGGTAACTCACAAGTGAAGGGATAGGTTACAGGGTCTGGGAAAGGTGTAGCACAGTCCAGCGGTGTTCTCTGAAGAACTCTGCTTGGTCTACCTCCAGTGTCCAGGGTCCAGGAACCAAGAGAGCCAGCCCATCCAGATCTTGGGTCTTCTTGGTCCTCTTTCGGCCCTGCCTTGTAGGAGTGACAGTTACCGAAGCCTCAATGGGGGTTGGAACTTCCAGATTAAAGCTAGAATGGCTACCCACTACATCTCCCCCTTTTGTCTAAATAAGAAGGTTCTAACCTAATACAAGACTATATACAAAGGAATGGTTATCAAATATTGTCCAGGAGTAATGAGGGATAATGACCTAGATAAGATGGAACTACAACCAATGTGAACAATATCAAGCTAGAAACACATATTAAAATCCAGAGAAGTTTAGAGCATAGGTAAATGGCATGTTACAAAGATCATTTCAAAAGGTGTCCTATCCTAAAGGACATGAATCTAATACTTAATATGTTCTATCTATCTAAGATTTTATATATATATATATATATATATATATATATATATATGCTAAGTTGTAACTATAACTGCTAGTCTTCAATCCCATCAAAAACCTGAGAAGGAATATAAATGGCTGAAGACAGATGCCCCAACTTTACAAAGGAACATTAGGTGACTGTCCAGGCTGCCAGCTGTCTCTGTCTACCCTGCAAGACTCCCGAAAGTTGCTTGCATCCTTCTCCCATTGACAGGTAATATTATATCCTTCTGGGGTCTTTGATGTAACTGAAGACTAAATAGTTATAATTTCCTTAGTTATGATAAGAGATAAGTTAGATATAAAACCTTAGACTTACACATATAAAATAGATAGAATATCTTCTTTAATTTTGTCAAATACAAATAGACTAGATATTATAAATAGACTAGATATTGTAACTGTAATTCTTGCTTGATAATTGTTTTGTTATATGTAATTTTACTATGTGAAAGTTAAAACCTTCCTTTTTGAAAAAAAAAAGGAAAGGGGAAGTGCTGTGGATATCACTCTATATAAATAAAACACTGATTGGCCAGTAACCAGGCAGGAAGTATAGGCAGGACAAGGAGAGAGGAGAATTCTGGGAAGTGGAAGGCTGAGGCAGAGAGACGCTGCCAGCTGCCGCCATGAAAAGCGAGATGTAAGGTACCAGTAAGCCAAGAGCCATGTGGCAACTTATAGATTAATAGAAATGGGTTAATTTAAGATATAAGAACAGCTAGCTAGAAGCCTGCCATGGCCATACAGTTTATAAGTAATATAAGTGTCTGAGTGATTATTTTATAAATGGGCTGTGGGACTGCAGGGACTTGGTGGGAGCTGGAGAGAAAAACTCCAGCTACACTCAACAGAACTCTATGAGGCCACAGCCATGATGCATACACCACAATGCAGCTTATTGACTTTCCAATTTGCATTTAAGGAAACTGAAAACATGGAAAGATCTTACTAGGTAGGAGAGGGATTGGGGATTTCAATGTTTTGATCATACCTGATGGCCCAGAAAGCACAAAGGAAAAAGAACCCCATCACAGCAGCAGCTGGTCCTACACAAGGAGTAACAGAAGGAACTGGAAAGAGGATACAATCCATACCTTGACAGTCCTGTAATAAATCTATACCACCAGGAGTCAACACAAAGGAATCCCTGTGTCAAATAAAATGACCTTTCAGTAACCCCCATCATGATCCTCAGTCTGCTCTCTGCTGCTCCACATAAGAGATCTGTATCAGCCTTGAAATGGTACCTTTTGGTACCTAAGGACTCCTTGCTCCTTTCTAAGTGTCCAGCTCCCAGAGACACAGTGTTGCCTGGAACTTACACTCAACACTGGAGTTGGATAAATGTGGAATGAATCTAGGTCAACCTGACCCAGTTGTATTACCCTCTTAACACTCAATGCCCGGGGTTTGGGAGATGGCTCCATGGATAAAGCACTTGCCACAGAAGCATAAGACTGGAGTTCAGATCTCCAGCACTCACATAAACACTGGGTACCATGACAACCTGCTTATAATCACAGCACTTGGGAGACAAAGTCAGGGGCTCTGGAAACAAGCTGGCTAGCTGAACTAAGTAACTCAGGAAGCTACAGATTGAAGTAGAGACTTTGCCTCTGTGAAATAAAGTGGGAGCAATCAAGAAGACAACAAATCAAGCTCTGCTGTCCACATCCACAGAGCACACATGCACATGCACCCTTGCACCCATGTGCATCCACTCTCATGTAAACACACATCCATGTATACTATACACACATGCGTGCGCGCACACGCGCACGCGCACACACACACACACACACACACACACACACACTCATAGACTAAAGACTCAGTGTCCTTTCTGTAATATGGAAAATTTAATTTAAAAAATGTTCCATGCAGTATTTTGCATAATCTGACCACCAAACCTACATTATATTAAATGTTCACTAATGTTGCAATTTGACATTGAGAAAGGAGAGCATAACTCCTAATGCTCTAGGAGCAACACAAACGTAATGCACACTGTGCACTCCACTGAATACTGAAAACTCTTTTTCCATGCAAACTCTTCTGTTAACATTCTAACAGCTTTACCCAATCTCACATGTATATTCACTAGACTCCCAAACTGTCTAGTTCCCTCCTGCCACACCGGCTCATGCTGCTCAGTGCCCTTTGCAGACTGGGACCTCTACATACCCATTCAGACTGTCTTTGTTCTAAGTTCTGCAGACCATCTATGCCTTCCCCTGCCTTTTGCTACAGCCCTCCACCAAGGCCTTCCAGCCATATTAGCTCCACTTTGGATATTTCCATGGATCCCCAGACTCATCTAGCATGGCATCCATGTGGGTGTTACTTAGTAATGAATTTAACTCTGTCCTGCAAGAGGTCTGCCCTTGGCTTCCAGGATAACAACACTAACATTTGGAAAATCATGCTGATAGGAGCAGGCCTCCAACAAGGAACGTTTACCCCTCAGACAAGACACTCTGTCCAGTCACCAAGTCCTCTATGGTTACCACTTACCCCTGGGAGCAGGCAGGAGGGCACACACATCTCTCATGCCCACTGTCTCAATCAGAGAAGGGACTATTTCCTCAAGAGGGTGGTGCTGTAGTTTGGATCTTAAATATCCCCCCAAAGACCTATACATTAAAAGCTGAGTTCCCAGCTTGGTACTGTTGGGAGGTGGTGGAACCTTTAACGGGTGGAGACTCCTAGGACAGTTTAGGTCACTGAGAATGTGCCCTGGAAGATGATTACAGTAACCCAGTCCCTTCTCCCTTCTCTTCCATATTGTGGCCATGAGATGTACAAATTTACTGTACTGTAGACTCTCCACCACAAGGTCTGCTCCACCCTCCACACAGCGGCCTAAAAGCAAAGGGTCTAGTCATTTACCGACCAGAATCTTTAAACTGTGAGTTAAAGTGAGCCTTTTCTCTTTATAAGTTAATTTTTCACAAGTATTTTATTGCAATAAAGGAATCACAGATAGGCTTACAATTCATGATCAAGTCTAAGAGCATACTTCCATGGGGTTGGCCCCTCCACAGTAAGCGGTAGGGCTAGAGTTAGAGCAGTCCAGGCTTGTCGAATAGACTGATGCCATGAGAGTTCTGAGCTCTTCATCCCTCTATCCTAAAGGTCTCCTCACCCTAGGATGTGAAACCTTCTCTTCCACAGAACAACAAAAAGAACTTGACACCTCCCAAGACATGGTCCCTGCAGACATATGTGGACCCACCGGCCTTATTGGGGAGTAGAGGGCAGTGCTTTTCTGCCAGAGACAGCATATGAAAAGCCTGACGTGTTGCCAGTGGAATCTGTGCTGGAGGTACCCGAGAATGAGACCATCAATCCCTCCGGGCCTGCCGCACCGGATATTCTACTAAGCCTGCCTTCTGTGGGCAGGCCAGGGAGAAAACAGCCCTTGTGTCCCGAGGGCAGACTTTATGGCGTATGCATGCCATGTTCTCACCCATCCAACTGTCACTGGTTCTTGTAATCCTCCTACTCTATTTGCTCTTTATGATCTTCTTTCTCTCTCCTGCAGTGGTTTCCATGAAATTAGAAATGATATTGAGATTGTGACAATGGCAGGAGTTAAAGCTGTTATGCAGGTCATGGGAAAAACCCAGATGGCTGGTGGCAGAAGACTGTAGATGGAGTGACATACAGATAGGACAGAAGACAAGAGTGGCCCAGAACTAGTCAGAAGACAACTTGACGTGTTACAGAGAGATGAAGAAGGACTTAGGCTGAGAGGAAGCTGGCAGTCTGGTACCTTAAACCATTGCTTGTATTTCTGTGCTTTCTGAGAAACTGCAAGTAGATGGCCTCTGGGGTGATTACTTCAGATGTTCTGATAATTATTAACCTGCCAAAGAATAAGCTGGTATGCTTTGGCTTTCTTCCTGGGAACTTCTATGTGCAATCAAGGGGCACGGGGTACACTTTGCTGATTTACAAAAAGAACTTTTGAAACTATTGTGAAGAACCCAATCACCTGTTGAATTTTCTCATCCCCTATTTCCTTGTATTATTACAATAAAAGACTGGGGTTGAGTCAGAGTGGGAGAAGAAGGCAGAGAAAACGCACATCTCCAGATCTGACAAGACTCATCAGCTTGCACCAAATCCTGTGTCCCAGTCTTTTCTTGTAACTGCCAGACATCCCTGCCCTTCAAGACCCTAGAAACCACTGAGGCTGGTCCCAGGCACTTTTTGGACATGAGCCATCTTCTGCTCACTCCCAAGGAAGACAGATAAGAATCCAACAGGCCTTGCCTGCTGATTAGAAGCAACAGGAATGGAACCAAGTCAGGATAGTTAATGACAGCATTCTCAAGGCCTCCCTACCCACTCTCCTCGACCCCCACCTACTCAGAAGTCTCTCTCTCCTAAAGGACCCTTCTGTACAGCTTACAGATGGAAGGCCTGTACAATGGAGAGATAAAAGGCAACTCACGGTGTTCCCTCTAGGAATAAAGACAGCTGAAAAGGAATGAAAGAAAACCTTATCCTTTTCATTGCAGCATTTATTTCTGTTCTTACAAATCATTGTGTCTAAAAGGTCATTCTTTGAGGCTGATGGCTTTCTGAAGAATGTGCTTCCTTCCTGGTCTTTACTTATGGAGTCTGAGTGGCACAAGATGAAGAGGCCGATATGGCAGATACTCATAAAATCTTAAATTGTGACCACATGAATAGGTAAAGTAATACTTACCCGTGCCCTAAGATTCTACCCTTTTCATGAAACTGACACACTACCTACTTCACTAACGAGGCACCTGATTCTAGTCCTTGTACAGGTTGAACTTATGAGCTTCTCTGCTTTCATATGTCCCTTACTGAAGCTGGCTTTTGAAAAGAACAAATGAGGCTGGTCTTCCAGAATGGCTCAGGAGGCAGTGGTTCTGACTCATCCTCCATCCACTTATCTGCCCACCTACCTAGTCACCTACCCATCCACCTACCCATCTACCCACCTACCCACATACTAACCTACCATATACTCATCCACCCACCCACTTACATGTCCATTCACCAACCCATCTACCCACCTATCAACCCAACATCTACTCACCCACCCATTCACCATCAATTCTCCCAACCACATCATCTATCCACCCACACATGCATCCACTTACACACTTACTTACTGACCCACCCATCTATCCATTCACAGTTCTTCCAACAATTTACTGTATCCTATGCTCTATCCTATAAATAGGGAGTATAGCAGGAAACTCACAGACATAACACCTGTCCTTATGGGGTAGGCATTCAAGGCAGGTGCAAACAAATCAACAAACATAGCAGAATGGTTCTTTATTCACAACTTCATTTAGAAATAACCTTGATTTGTACTCCCAAAAGATGAAAGGGGTTTGTGACCCTGAAGACTTGGGCTTTTTTTTTTTTTTTGGTTTTTCGAGACAGGGTTTATCTGTGTAGCTTTGCGCCTTTCCTGGAGCTCACTTGGTAGCCCAGGCTGGCCTCGAACTCACAGAGATCCGCCTGCCTCTGCCTCCCGAGTGCTGGGATTAAAGGCGTGCGCCACCAACGCCCGGCTGACTTGGGCTTTCTTTGCTGTGAAGAGACCAAATACATTTTTGTTTTCAAAAGCCTAGATGAGTGGTCCCCTGTTGCCCCAAGGGCACACTTACCTACTGCTTTCATTATGCATAAGGTTTTGAAGACCTGGATCTGGCCAGGTGGGGAGCTTGGCATCCTGTCTTGATGCTAACTAACTGCTTACTCTCCACAGGCAGCTGGGCTGTGAAACTTCTCTGTGTGTAATGAAGAGGAATTGTGTTGGCAGTAGCTCTCAACCTTGGCTACAGATGGAATCACCTGGAACTTTTAAGTCTGGCTACCTAGCCTTTATCCAGTCCAATTAAACTAGCATCCTGAGCTCAGAGCCAATCATTGTGCTTCTTACAGCTCACGAGGGAATCTGATACAAGCACGAGGCCAAGAATGAGGGGGTTGAAGCTTCCGCTCCAACTAGAGAAGATAGCTTTACCCTGGTCCCTCCAAGAAAGCTAAAGAATCGGATATGGGTTGGTTTAGGTTTCTAGTAGGCACCACATCCTGTGTCCAGCCCAGCTCTCCAAAAAGAGCAAGGCCATGGATGGGAAGGAATACCTAAAGGAATAAACAGGCTGCAGGCAGAGGCAAAAGCGCTGAAACAGGCATTCCAGTGCCCTGCTAAGCGGGCCGGGGCATTGCTAGCAGGCAGAGCCAAGGAGAGCAGAGGCAGTCAAAGAAGATCGTGGAGCATACGAGTCTCGGGACTCTTTATGGAAAGCCGGAAATAGATCCAGCTTCATGAGCTGAGCCTCAGAGCAGAATGGCTATTAGGAAGAAAAACAAACATGTCATTTTATATGCCATAAATATCGCGTAAGCAATTTTTCCCAGCTTCTGGTCACTTCGAACCGAAAGTATTCACATGAGGCTTGGAGGAAGACCCATGATGCAGGAACATAAGAGGGGTCCCTACTCTGGCTAGTGCACCTTTCTCCTCATAGGCGACCTAAGCTATCCACATCTGCCCTCTTCACTCCCGGCCACACCCACCAAGATATGCCCTCTGAGTGAGAGCAGCTGTAATAAAGAGAGCTTCATTCATGCTGACAAGGAGAAGGAAGGCACTTGGTCCTGAGGTAAAGGGAGGGGTAGGTGGGGACCTTGGGCAGCCACTCTTCTCAGGCTTCCTTCAACTATGAATCCCAAAGGTAGTTGCACAACCTGGTGCTCCGTCCCCTCTCTCTTGCCTGCTCCCCTTCCCACCCACCCTAAGCTCCATCTCTTCCACACTCTCGTCCCTTCCCAAGCAATTTGACTTGACTATCTAGCCCCTTTTTTTCTGCAGAGAGCCTCTATCTATGCCTCTGAATTTCCCCCTGGAATATCAAACCAGACCTTAATTTTTCTCCCAAAGAATAAAGCTTTAAGACTCTCCCTTTGATCACTGTTGAAACTACTGACTGTATTTTACAGAAGTAAAAACCCGCAAGTGTGTTCTCTTGGTTGGCACAGCCAACAGGAAACAGCTGGCAGCTTTGTAAATGGCTCCATGGAATCCCAGTTCTGGAGACAGGCAAAGAGAGTCACAGCCCAGTGCTTCCTGGCTTTGGCTGTGGTTGTTATCACCTGGATGTATCCTGGAGAAAAATTAAAAAAAAAAAAAAAGATTCATCACCCATTCCACAGAGGGTATGTTTTAATTAGTTTTTAAGAGGCAACTGAGTTGGAATTTAGTCCTCTCTACCCCCATCCCAGGAAATTCTAATGTGAGGTAAAAAGGGACAACCCTATCCTTTCTCCTCCCCTCCTGTCCCTTTTCCTACCCTTCTCCTTTCTTCCCCCTCCTTTCCCCTCTTCTTCCCTCTCCTTCCTTCCCCTCCTGCCTCCTTTCTCTTTTGACAGCTTTCTGTCAGCGTCCCAATCAGCCATCCAAGCATCTCAGAAGAGATAAGTCATGATACGACAAAATCTTGCCACTCATTATCCTCCAGGATCCCTGCCTTACTCTCTGCCTACAGATCCTCCAGGATCCCTGCCTTACTCTCTGCCTACAGATCCTCCAGGATCCCTGTCTTACTCTCTGCCTACAGATCCTCTAGGATCCCTGCCTGTACTCTCTCTGCCTACAGATCCTCCAGGATCCCTGTCTTACTCTCTACCTACAGATCCTTCAGGATCCCTGTCTTACTCTCTGCCTACAGATCCTCCAGGATCCCTGCCTTACTCTCTACCTACAGATCCTCCAGGATCCCTGCCTGTACTCTCTCTGCCTACAGATCCTCCAGGATCCCTGTCTTACTCTCTGCCTACAGATCCTTCAGGATCCCTGTCTTACTCTCTGCCTACAGATCCTCCAGGATCCCTGTCTTACTCTCTACCTACAGATCCTTCAGGATCCCTGTCTTACTCTCTACCTACAGATCCTTCAGGATCCCTGTCTTACTCTCTGCCTACAGATCCTCCAGGATCCCTGCCTGTACTCTCTCTGCCTACAGATCCTCCAGGATCCCTGTCTTACTCTCTACCTACAGATCCTTCAGGATCCCTGGCTGTACTCACTTTGTCTACTGGTTCCTCTAGTGATACAGGCTCTGTTGGGACTAGCCATCTTTGCAAGTAGAATTTTCTGAATAAGTATTTTGGGGGAGGGGGACAAAGGAGTCAGGTGGGTTTTTCAGTTTGTAAGCTTCTCCAGAGCATAAAGTATGAAGCAGGCAACAGACCCAACTTACCTCGTCCAGCTAGAGAGACAAATGTGGGGCCAAGTGCTGACCACTAGGCAATAATAGCCTGCAAACTCAGGCAGAGTACAGTAGGTGCTCGTGGAAAGGACAGACAATGAGATCTGAGTCCAGCCCAGGTGAAGGAAAGATGAAACATAATGAGGAAAGAATCTAGGAGATTTCCTAAGGAAGGACTTAAGTGAAGGCCATGGGCAAGAAAGAGGGCAACTGTGGGAAAGGGGGACAGGAAGATGGAAAGAGAAATCTGGCATGTGGTCTCCCTAGTTACTAGGATGCCTGTCGTCTCTCTCCTCTTGTGCATATTACCCAACTTTGTCTCTTCCTGCATATCCCCTATAGCTGTGGGAGGGGAATTTTAAAGTAATAGCCATTTATTGGCTCTTAATCCTATAACCAGATCACATCCAACCATTTTGACCACAGTGACAAAAAATTTCTTAGTATCAGCTAATTCCCAGACCACATTTAACAACTCTTTATGTGTGTCACAAGTGTCCTTTTCTGCAGCCAATTCAAATCAGGGTTCAGGTAGAGCACTTGACTAGAACTCCGTTGTACTGGAGGTGGGGGAAAAACTTGAGCTAGATATGCAACAACCCTTTGTTGTAGAATATTATTTTTGTTTATGTTGCATTTGTTTGATTCTGTGAAGCTGTGTGACTTTGCCTGTGTGACTGATGGTCTAATAAAGAGCTGAATGGTCAATGGTAAGGCAGGCAGAAAGAATTAATAGGAGAAATCTGGGAGGGAGAAGGAAGCAACCAGAGAAGGAGGAGGACATCAGGAACCAGCCACTCAGCTATACAGCCAGCCATGGAGTAAGAGTGAAAGTAAGATTACAGAAGTAAGAAAAGTAAAAAGCCCAGAGGCAATAGGTAGATGGGATAATTTTAAGAAAAGTTGGCAAGAAACAAGCCAAGCTAAGGCTGGGCATTCATAATTAAGAATAAGCCTCTGTGTGTGATTTATTTGGGAGCTGGATGGCAGGCCCCCTAAAAGAGCAAAAACAACCGACAACAACCCTTAGCTTTCCAAAAAATTTCTACATATTGTACCTGGTAATCTTGTCTTTTACATTTCTTTTTATCTAAAAGTTACTGCTACAAGACACATACACACATGCACATACGCATACACACACATACAAAAACACATATGCACACAATACCAACACATATACTAGCACATACATGTGCATGTATACATGCAAACATACGTACTCATATGTACACAATACCAACCCACACACACTTGTTTGTATGTCATCTGTTTCCTAAGGAACTTGGGTCATTGGCCCTATGAAGTTATTAAAGTAAATTAAAATAAAACCAAACCAGAGAGTCTCTAACCAGCCAAAGCCTATCAGTCCTGCTAGAATCTGACTTTAAAATTTCCCCCAAAGGCTCCTGGTTAAATATTGAACCCCCAGAGTGGAAGCATTGGAAAATGGTTGAACCTTTATGAGATGGGAACTAGTGGGGAACCTTACAGTTACTAGGGTGTGTCCTGAAGAGGCATGGTAAGGTCCAATCTCTTCTTGTTTCCCTTTTACATCCCATCCTAAGGGACAGTGATTGTTTTGTCATTCCCTCTAGCTACGACATGCTTTCCCATCTCCAGCACCCGCCATCAGAGACACCTAAAACCTCCCAAACCCAGCCACGAGAAGCCTTTTTGCTGTGCAGTTAATTACCTCAGTTATTTGTTACCATGCTGAAGAGATGACTAACGCACTCCCCAAAGCAACTTTAACTGCCTGATTCGCAAACATAAGCAAAGCTTTTGAACTATTTCTTATAAATCCCTATTAGAGAGAAATAGATCTTGAGCTCAATCAATCAGAAGCAGTTGACAGATGTATAATTATCTAACTAGGAATGTTCCACTGGGCTACACAAATATGCTGGCTGTGTAATATAACCGATCAGCTACTCCCTTTACTTCATATCCATGTTCACCCTACAGAGATGTGTAGCTAGAGTTTTCCTGCCTGGCCCACGGTCAGGATAAATCTCTCTCACCTGCCAGTCCCACAGCTGCTCAGACCCAACCAAGTAAACACAGAGACTTATATTGCTTACAAACTGTATGGCCATGGCAGGCTTCTTGCTAACTGTCCTTATATCTTAAATTAATCCATTTCTATAAATCTATACCTTGCCACGTGACTCGTGGCTTACCGGCATCTTTACATGCTGCTTGTCCTGGTGCAGCTGGCAGTGACTCCTTCTGCCTTCCTGTTCTTTCTTTTCTCCTCTGTTAGTCCCGCCTATACTTCCTGCCTAGCCACTGGCCAATCAGTGTTTTATTTATTGACCAATCAGAGTAATTTGACATACAGACCATCCTACAGCAGAGATGCCCCTTGGGTTTTCACTGTGGCACTCATGAACTCTTTCTGGTTGTAGCTGCCTCATTCCTGAACTATTTGCACAAATAGACTCCTGGAGATTATATTGGCTCAGTTGACCTCATTCTTCATCTGATTTGATGCATCCTCATATGAGCTATGACTAGTTCCACAGTCCTGAGGAAGGACAGGATCAGAAAATCACCAGCACCAGCAAGAGGCCAGACCTAGCTAAGAAATATTTCTCTGGGTGAATAAAACCTTTACTTCCTTTTTTTTTTTCCTTCACAAAGTCTCAGTCTTTGCTTAGAAGTGAGAGGGAAATGTACTGTTTACCTGTTCCCATTCCAAACCCACTTTGAAAATGTTCCAGGCTTCAGGATTATGGTGGGGAAAGTAGTGACGAGAACAAAGGAGACAAGTAACATTGGTTGCTGTTTTGAAGCAGATCAGGAGAGGTGGAGAAAAAATGTAAACTGTGAATGCAGCTTTCTGATTACCCATCATCCCTCTCAGGAAAACATACCAGGGACTTCGAAAACCTTGATGAGCCTTTGCTAGTGCTCTGCCCTGCCCCCTGCAGCTCAGAACCCTTCTGCAGAAAGGACAGCCTTGACTTCAGAAACAGCTAGAAGACAAGTGAGCAGCAATGGGGACAATATCCAGTAGCACACTAGGCTCTGACTCCGGTGACAATCTGTTGTGGTTGTGTAGGGCCACCAGCTCTGTCTCCCTGAGAACTTGCTCCTGTGAAGCTGTCCCCAGAACTCAATGAGGAGTGGAGAAAATAGAAGGTTTGAAATACATGAAGTATTTCACCTGGGGGAAAGCCTTCAAATCATAAAATATATACAATTAATGGCAGGAACCAGAATTCTCACTGACATTTAGCTGCAATGGGAGTTCTTTCAAGAATACACGCAGTAATACAGACCATAAAGTTACAAACACACTTTGGTTGTGCTTTGTTGGTGGGAACGGCTTGAAATATGGTGTTTCAGGTTTCATTTTGAAAAACAATCTTTTGTAATGCTAGCAACAGTGAGAGTATATCTCAAATTCTATAGTTTACAAATTCCAACTATCAAAATAAGACATACAGAAACAGGGATCAAAATTAGAGGAGAAACAAGCTAACCTTTTTAATCCTTTGTATGACAAATTATCACTCAATGACAACTATATAGAGAGATCACCAAAGCATATGAAGTCCAAAAGAGAACTGTAGAAAGATGGAATCCAAACCCAGAGTGGTGACACACACCTTTAACTACAGCACTTGGGAAGCAGAGGCAGGTGGATCTCTATGAGTTGGAGGATAGCCTGGTCTATACGGTTGATTCTAGGAGAGCCAAAACTATATAGACCCTGTCTCAAAAAAAAGGAAAGAAAAAAAAGATGGCAATCCTCCCAGGAATGTGTTGCACAGCTATTTACTAAAAATATTATGTATGCTACAAGAATTTGGGGACTTGGGAGATTTTTGAGGTGTTTTATTTTGTGATTTATTTTCCTGTTTTATATACTCACTTTTTTGATTCTTTGTTGTAACACGAATCCTAATTGGTCTTAATAATAAAAAATCAGAGTCAGATATCAGATTGAAAACTGAAAGATCAGAGAAACAGAGAAGCTAGCCACTAGAAAGACTTCTTACCTCTACCGAATCCTCAGCCTGAAAGGGAGCTGAGCTCCTGTCTCCTCTCACCTTATGTTCCTCTCTCTGCCCAGTCATGACTCCACCTACCTAGTGTTGGGATTAAATGCATGAGATTCCAAGGGATTAAAGGTGTGTGCCACCACTACCTGGCTCTGTTTCTCTTTTAGACTGGATCAATCTTGTGTAGCCCAAGGTGGCCTGGAACTCACAGATATCCAAACGCCTATGCCTCCCGAGTGCTGGGATTAAAGGTGTGTGCCACCACTGCCTGGCCTCTGTGGCTAACTAGTGGCTTAGTTCCACACTCTGATCTTCAAGCAAGCTTTATTTGTTAGAGCACAAACATAATATCACCACACTTTGTATGAATGTTTCTGTGTGTGCACACATGTAGGAGGGTACATGTGTGAAGGTTGGCATCGGATGTCTTCCTCAGTTCCTCTCCATGTTATTTCTGAGGCATGGTCTGTCATTGGCCTGGAGCCCTCCAATTCCACTAGGCTGTCTGGCCAGTGAGATCCAGTGATCCACTTGTCTCCACTTCCCCATTGCTAAAATTACAAGCATGTGCTGTTTCATACAGTTTTGTTTTGTTCTGTTTTGTTTTAACATGGGTATTGGACATCAAGCTCAGGTGCTCATGTTGTACAGCAAGCATTTCATTGACTGAGCCATTTCCATGGCCCCCCATATTTACTTTTGTACATTTTATAAACTTAGAAAGAAAATGCAGTTATAAACTAGATGAGTTTGGGTGTGATAAGCATCTCTGCACAGGCTAACAAAGAGATTCTCTTAATTATGGCTTATTGGAATGTTGCAACTTCAAGAACTTTGAGGTGAGCTTATATTCTCAATTCCTCAATGCCAAGACACAGAACCAAGGCCAAAGTCCCAATGGGAATTAGTGGCAAATTCAAAATTTGCAGCCAGATTACCTGATGCTGGTCCTCCTGAGCCTGGTCACATGACTGCAGCCCAGGAGCACATCTCATTTTTTTTCCTGGAATTATTTACACTGCTTTCTTGGAAACACACACATTGACAAAAGCCCCATTTCCTCTATGCCACACTGCTACAAAGCAAAATTGCCCCCATGGTGACTTTTTCATCCATACACTGCACTTTCCTTGTAGCCAAGGTCTAAGCTCCCTGCCTTCACTGCTGTAAAGAGGTCTCCACAGAAGATGCTGGGAGAGATGCTACCAGTGCCGCCTGCTGGCCAAATACAGCATCACAGGTCTGGCAGTGTCTGAAGTCTGCAATCTAAAAAGAGTCTAAAAAGATGAGAGAATTCTCCATCTGGGGAATAGAAGTGTTTTCTAAGACTGCTCTGGTCATGCTCAATGGCAATCAGGATTGATCAAGACCTTGAACAAAAGAAGTTTAGATAATGTAACTCAGACCAATCCCTTGAAATTCCATGTGCCCAAGCATCACTTGGAGACCTTAAGATGCAGATGCCCATCAACTAGGTCTAGGATACAACCTGGGATCCTGCATTTCTCACAAGTTCTGAGATGATGCTGCCCATAAAAGAGAATATTATGAGTAGCAAAATTCTAGGTGGAAGTACACAGACTTAGAAATGAAATCCAAAAGCTTAAGTGTCAATATTTCTACTTACTAGCTATGAGATCTCACCAAAAGGATCTCCAACCTTTAACTCTATGTATTTAAACTAAGCATACCAAGATGTAATTCACTGTGCTCTTCTGTGTCACGTAAAGGTAACATGTAAACATCTGAGTGATGTGCGGCACATAGTAAGTAGACAGGTAACCCTTATCATCACATTGGTTTCTACCCAGTAGGTTCATATCCTCAACAACTTGCTGCCTATTCACAGTGTAGGTAAAGGGCCCTAATTTACACCGGTATGTAAATCACAGTATCTCAAAGTTATGGCTGCGTGGTTTCATTTATGAGTCCCCTTACTCCCAAGGTTAGGCCCACCTACATCTATAAACCCAAAGCTTACAGCCAGTTCACTTAACTGTGGTCTCAGTCGACCCTGATAAATGTGCATCCTCCCTCACATCCAAACTAGAAAGACACACTGGAGGTAAGCTGTATTTCACATGTGCTCTGAGCAGACACCAGAACGTGACCTGTGGGTAAAGTCTCCTGTGACCACAGAGGGAGAAGCATGGTGTCAGTTTTATGTGGTGCAATGTTATTCATTAAGAGGCGATGTTTACCATGCAAGAAAAGCCACAAAGCACAACAAAACCCACTATAACAGTTTATTAAGGAAAGATGTGCTTAGGCCTATGGAAATGGTGCAGGGAGAGAGAGGAAAAAGAAGAGGAGGAAGGAGTCTGTGACATGCTTTTTATGGATTCCCCCACACATGCGCATATGGGCTTATGTAGCTACACCATGCATGCGTATAAATTACTTGATCACGCTGCGTGCAAATTATGTGATGGAGCAGCACACGGATTACGTAGGATGCAAGAAGCCAGGATGAGTAAGCCTCTTTTTTTTTTCTTTCATTTTTCTTTATTAAGAAATTTTCAACTCACTCCACAGATCCCCTCTCCTCCCCCCTCCCACCCCCCCAGTCCTCTTTCCCAAGCCACCCCGCATCTTCACATCCCCCAAATCGAGGTCTTCAAAGGGAGTCAGCAGAGCCCAGCACACTGAGCCTAGGCAGGTCCAAACCCCTTCCCACTGCACCAAGGCTGTGCAAGGTGTCACACCACAGGCACCGGGTTCCAGAAGCCTGCCCATAGACCAGAGACAGATCCTGATCCCCTTGCCTGGGTGCTCCCCAAACAGTTCAAGCCAAACAACCGTCTTCCATATCTAGAGGGCCTAGTCCAGTCCCATGGGGGCTCCACAGCCACCAGTCCACAGTTCATGGGGTTCCACTAGTGTGGCCGGTCATCTCTGCACATCTTCCCATCATGATCTCAACGTCCCTCGCCTGCAAAATCTCTCCTCTCTCTCATCAATTGGATTCCCGGAGCTCAGCCTGGTACCTGGCCGTAGATCTCTGTATCTGCCTCCATCAATGACTAAGCAGCTTGCTTGGCTACTGCACAGTGTGTGTGTGGTCATGTAGCAACATATGGTGCTGTGCAGCTAGAGGGACTGTGTTCACACACTAGAATCATCTCTCAGCAACCAAGTGGCCCCAGGAAATCTTACAAGCCATTGCAGCCTCAGTTTCCTCACCTGGAACATGATGTAATGATTATAGTGTGTACAATCTCTGCATGGAATATATATGGAGACTCCCACACAGCAGGGGCTCCCTCCCAGACCCCATATTAGGCACAAACCACAGCCAAACACCTGTTATCACATAGAGAGCCTTTATTAAGTGAGGAAGAAAAGTTAAAAGTGGCTGCTTTCTGACTCAGGCAAAAAAAAAAAAAGCATCAAATAACCTTGCAGGTGTCATTCTTAAATGAAAAAGGGGAGGTCTGGGTTAGAATAGGCTAGGGTGTAGTTGTAAAGGAGATAGAGGAAGAGGAAGAAGGGGAAGAGGACAAGGGAAAGGGGGCAGGGGTATTTGTCCCAGAGGGACAAAGGACTGCCTCTGGATAGAGATGAGACAGATGTGGCACATAAGTAAATGGTGGTTTATAAAGGTAAAGGGGGAAACTCCATGTTAGGATGGGGTGTTTAATTTTAGTTGGGCATGTTAATTAGATGAACCAAAGGGGTTTCTAATGGCTGGACCTTGGTAGTCAGCCTCAGGAGGAAGAAGTGGCCAAATAAGGGAATAGACATTGGTGGCTAGCTTTAGGAATGTAATCAAATGGTTTTTAGCAAGGCAGAGGGAATGGGGAGAAGGGCAAGGCCTGCCGGAGCCACATGTTCAAATGGACTAGTGTCCCTTCAATGTAGAACTTCAAAAATGGCTGTCCCTCTTTGTTTTCGTGTCTCTTAAATGACACTGAAGCTCCTCTCTGCTGCCAGCTCTGGACCTCTGAGTCCAGAATGTTAAAAGCAAAAGCTGATACAGAAATGCACATTTGAAAATCAAGCAGATGGCAATATATTTTATCATTAAAGACTTTAGATCAGGAAGGGTGCACAGCCAGTCTCCTCCCCTAGCTTGTACCTTGAGGCGGAGTGACTAAAATTCCTTCTATATCACTCTGCCCTGGCTTCTCGCCCCTCTCTAGCTTATCCCTGGTACCATCTTCATTAAACCCAAACTCCTTCAGCTTTACAAGCATTCCATCTTACACATCTCTAGACCTGATCACATTGTTGCTCTTTTTCTATTTTTTCAATGTTCCACAAACTTCTGATCCAAGGACTAGAGCTCAGGTTGCAAGAGATGAGAACATCAGGGACTCACAGGACCACCAGGAAGGCTGCAAAAGCATCTAGACAGATGTGCAGTGTATTAGTTATTTGTCTTGTTGCCACAACAAAATGTGTGAGAAAAGCTGTGGGGACTCTGTGATCTGCACAACCAGCAAAGTGATGATCTGTGGGAGGTAAGAAGGCAGTTTGATTCAACAAGACTCAGTAGCCAGTGTGGTTCAACTTGCTGGAGTCGGGCTCCAAGTGCTTTGGGTATTTTAAGTACAGAACAATTTGGTGAAATTTTTTCTGGTGATAATTAATTCAACCCTGTGTGCACAATACAGCATACATAAATCTCTTTTTTGAGGAACAAATTAAACTCAAAAAAGATCAGATATAACTACACCCAAACTCTTTGTAAAGTACATGTGACACCACTAATAAAGATGGGTTCTATAGATTGACTAACATGTGACACCTTCTATAAAGATAGGTTCTACAGACTGGCTGAGAAAAGCTAGCTTATGATAAAAGCCTGGGGGAGGGTCCAGTGTGCTTCCTGGTCACACAGATAGTGCAAAGGTCACCCGACTAAACTTCGTCCATTCCCAGCCTTCCAGGCAGATAACAGGTATTGCATTTCTTTCCTTGAAGGAATGCCCTGTGTCCTAACATTCCAAGTTCCCCTAGTGCTTATCTGTGAGGACAGAGACATCCGTAACTCCTACAAAAAGCAACTTAAGGAAAACTCACTCCTACAAAAAACAACTTAAGGAAAACCCTCAGTTTGAAGATAGGCAAGACACAGCAGCAGGAGCTTGCTCAACTGGTCACATTGTATCCAGGGGCAGCAGAGAGATAATGATCAGCTCACTTTCACCTATTTATTCAGTCTAGGACTCTAGTCAATGGGATTATATCACCCATTTGGGGTAAATGATCCCACCTCAATTAGCCTAATCTAGAAACCTCTTTACAATCATGTTCATTTTTCAATGATGATTCTTAATTCCGTCAAGTTGACAAGATTAACCCCCACAGATAAAAAAATCATGAAAAAAAAAAAAAACTATAGCCAAGATTCCAGGACAAAACAGTACAGAGACCACACCTCTGCCACTACGTGTAACTATACACATGGTAGCACAAGACCTTCCCTGGTAGACTTCTTCTACAAGTCACATACACACAAACTGACACACAGCCCTAGAACTGTAGCCCAGGACTCCTAAACTTAATAACCTCGTCTCGTATTGTTTTGACTAGACTCCTATGACTACCTTATTAAAAACTTTGCAAAAATCTGACCTTCAGAGAAGAATGATTCATGGGTGATTTATGAAGTATTCCCAGAGCAAACCTGTGAGCAAGAAGGAAAGGGGGAACAGAAGAACACAAAGGCAGCAAGGGACAGATCCCAGGTGAAACAAAAGCAGAGGACAGCTTCAGACTGACGCATACCACTCCACACCTCATAGTCAGCAGGTCTTGATAGTAGCAGCCAGGGTTGGGGATGGACCGTGGAAACATCAAGTCCAGCTGCCCCAGAACAGTCCCTGGAGAAAGAACAGCAGATGAGGACTACTGGAGAGCAGGAAGTTGGCAGCAATGATAGTAAATGGGGTTTGGAGGGGCTGGGCTCCGGCATCATGGCTCCATGTGTCCCCTGCAGACCCACCAGTACTGCCTGTGGTCAACTTGTCCCTGTGTTCCCAGCACCCAGCACAGAGTAGGAGGTTTACAAAACCACAGGAAATATCCAGCAAGGGGGTGACTAGACATTGGCCAGACACTAGACAAGATCTAGAGAATGTAAAAATGAAGCAACAAGGAGTATGCGGACCCAAACACAAAGAACATAGGTAGAGGTCAGGGACTTCCGAGCCAGATTTATAGTCTTCCTGGTCTTACTAGTCCTGGCCATCAAAGGAAAAAAATTTATGTCATTCCCAAAGCCAAAGGATGCAATGGAGTCTCTGTTTGGTGGACAGTCTCTAGAGAAGGGAAGTTCTGAATTGCTGCAGGAATGCAGCTTCCCATCCCCCAGGAAAGAGAAAAAAGCCTCAGCATCCAGAATTCACATGAAACATCCAAAGGACACAGGCAATTGGCCGTGGCAGCTCACTTCTCTTCAGCAGCTAGCAAGTGGAAGGCAGGACTGAACAAGCTTGTAAGCCCCTGACAGATGAGCTTTCCCAGGGGAGCTCTGAAGGACTCATCCCAGCAACCAGGCAATTTTTAATCCTGTGCTTTGGAGAAAGAGTAAAGCTGAGGACAATTCCCTCTCCCATGTTAGAGTGAAGAAGCAACATAGCACCTCATAAGCACACACAAACACAGGCACCACCCATCCATCCACCCACCCACCCCCCACACAGAGACAGACAGACAGACAGACAGAGACAAAGGAACACATTCACACAGAAAGAGAAACAGACAGACAGACAGACAGACAGATGGACACATTGACACACACACACACAGACAGAGACACACACTGACACATACACATACAGATTATTTGTTGCCCCTGGGACCTTTGCCCTTTCAGAATTCTAGACACAAATCACCCTTTGGGGTTGTTTTCACAGAGGAACCTGAGAATTGGTGTCAGTTATTTGCATTTTGGAAAATAAAAACTCTACCATGTTTTTACCATAAAAACTTCAACCACGTCCTCAAAAGGAAATAATAGAATAATCACTCCCCAGGTGCTTATCACTGAATCCCACAGTTACCAACACAGTTCAAACATAAGTCCAAAGACTGCAGTCCAAGCTTAAGTGAACAAATTGGAAGACATAGGTTGGAACAGCATGGTTCAGCCTTGCTCCCTGAAGCCCTTGGACTAGAGAGGACCTCTCCAAATAGTGAAGGAAAAAGGAATTGAAGAGAACAAGTTAATTATGCCTGACAAGCCATCCCTAAAGGATTCCCATCCTTGGAGTCCTAAAGGTAGGGACCAGAGCCAAGCACGGCATGCCGGCCATGGCTGGGGTCTGAAAGTCCACAGACTTCCCATGGCCCACCACATCACCAGACTCAGAAAAACGGCGTTGAAAGGAGCTTCCCAGGAGATGGACTCAGACCAGTGCCGTAGAGTCCCCAGGTACCTGGGCAGAAAGAACACAGAAAGCAAGGCAGCAGGTTTCCCGCTGCCGTGGCTGTGAGAGCAGAGCTGGAAAGCTTCGAAGCTGTGGCAGGACTCCCAGCTGGGGTCGTGCGACTCCTTAGCTGAGACCCAGAACCTACCACAGAGGCAAGACAAATGCCAAAGACGAGTGAGCGTTGAAAACAAAGAAGTGCCTCTTGAGACAACAGCAACCAGCCATCCCCGTCATATACCGGGGTTCATAACATACCCGCAAATCCAACCCGGAAGGAAGAGAGAATTCTAGGTTGGTTTTGCCTTGAAGTATTCGAGTTTTAGTCTCAGCAGGATGAAAACTGTTGTAAATTAAACCAATTGTAGGAGGCAGAGTTGTTAACTGTACTGCTTCAGCGTGATGAAGATTAAATACCATCACCCCCACAGAAACATGCCCATCCTGTCCTGTGCATCCATGCCAGGGGGCACAGAACTGGAAAATCATGTCCTTAAAGTATATGCATTTGTTACGTTCCCAGGCTGTGCCAGAAGCAAGCTAAGGAATGAAGGGCTTATTTGAGCTCCCAGTCTGAGGATGCATTCCGCCCTGGAGGGGAAGGCACGGTGGCAGGGGTGTGCCACCACTGGTCACACTGCATCTGAGTTAGGACGTAGAGAGAGAGAGAGAGATAAATGAATGCTGGTGCTCAGTGGGAGGTGTAGCTAGAGTTTTCCTGCCTGGTCCACAGTCAGGACAAATCTCTCTCACCTGCCAGTCCCACAGCCGCTCAGACCCAACCAAGTAAACACAGAGACTTATATTGCTTACGAACTGTATGGCCATGGCAGGCTTCTTGCTAACTGTTCTTATATCTTATATTAATGCATTTCTATAAATCTATACCCACATGGCTCGTGGCTTACCGGCATCTTCACATGCTGCTAGTCATGGCAGCGGCTGGCAGTGACTCCCTCCGCCTTCCTGTTCTTTTAATTCTCTCTGTTAGAGACTCCCGCCTATACTTCCTGCCTAGCCACTGGCCAATCAGTCTTT
The DNA here is from genome assembly GCA_902168425.1 of Peromyscus attwateri. NCBI lineage: Eukaryota > Metazoa > Chordata > Mammalia > Rodentia > Cricetidae > Peromyscus > Peromyscus attwateri. The sequence continues at coordinate 2,369 of CABHPP010117839.1, read as the reverse complement.
TATTTACTGACCAATCAGAGCAATTTGACATACAGAACGTCCCACAGCAGGGAGGTGGGAAGAACAGCCAAGGGATGGTGCACATTCTCTCTTCAGTTAAACCCTTCTGAAACACTCCCACATCACACTTAAAAATGTGTTCCCATGCTGATTCTAAATCCAAATCCAATCACGGTGACAAAGATTAACCATCGCCCTATGCTCGAAGGGAAGCTCTGTGCCCAGCCAATCACATCAGTACCTGTGTGGTGTGTCTAAGGACTCCTGAGTTATTCTAATCTAATAGAAGCACAACTGGAATTACGTCAAATCTACCAGTTCCTGTTTGGCAGGTAACAGCTCTCAAGTAGACAGACATAAGCAGGTAGATCATTTACTACTCTAGATGATTGTTTTCTCCCCTTTTGCTTTGACCTGCAGTCTTGTCAAACTTATCCCAAAGTCTCATCTATTGTTCAAAGTTACCTCCCACTTCTTACTTTTTGTTGTTGGTGGTGGTCTAAGATGGGTCTATCATGACAATGTGTTCAGTCAAGGGATGCCCTATTCCTATCACACGTCAGTTTCAATTTCAATTTGAGGCTGTATTTTTCTGGTATTTTATTTTTTTATTTAAAAATTTTTTTATTCATTTTACATCCCTACCACAGATCCCTCTCTCCTTACCCCTCCTCTCCCTTCCTATTGCAGGAATCACCCTTGTAATTTTGTCTCATGTGTAGATCAGTGAGGAAATGACAGTCACCATTCTGAATGGCCCCTAGTTCTACAGAAACCATAAAACAACTGAATGGAGCTGTCTGGTTATAGGACAGAGGAGGGATCCAAAGTCTACATGTGCCTCTACAGCAGAGTCCCAATTATCAGCCCTGAACCCAAAGCACAGATTCAGATAAAGAGCCTCAAGGAGGCCACAAAGCAAGAATTCACAGTGTACTGTCTCCAACCGTAACTTTTTCTGGTGAATTCTGTCTCCTGTTGTTGCATGATACTAGGGAACTCCAAAAAAAGGGAGACTCTAGTCCATGGGAGAATGGAGAAGTTGGGAATGCATGGCATCAATGCTTAATTAAAAACTGTCCTAAAAATGTAACCAACTAGGCTCTGGGAAATTTGTTAAAAGCAGCACATCCAAGGAACATGGGTAGATAAATATGGGCAACCCACCTTGGGCATCAGTGATTGTTGCTGTGCTGTCTTTCTCATCCAGAGGAAAGGTAAGGTCTGCACTGTGGTGAGGGCACTAAAACACCACAGCAAAGTTGGAAAGTCTGAGCCTGGTTACTCAACTATGGCTTCTGGCTTTAAGGAAAGATAGAGAAGAGCATGAAAGATACATAGGACTGAAAAGCCAGAATAGACACCTTGAGAAGTGGAGGAGAAGCACTCTCCAAATATCTGGGAGGACTTAAAGAATTGTGATATAATGAAAACAATATATATATATGAAAAATATACATGTACATATATACATATGTGTGTATATGGTTTCTGCTCTTGGTTCTTATGGTGATAGTAGGTGAATCTTTTGTTTTAATTTGGTCTTTTATATGGGTCCTTGACACAGACTTTTATAAGTTCCAGGGTGATTAGAACATTGTTATTGTTCTATAGGTTCCTCTAGAATGACAATCAGGAAAGGATTAGATTAGAGAGCTTGAATGTGCAGCCTTGTCTTCAACCTCTGGGGAAGGGACAATGGTGGAAGTTGAGCTGACCTTCAATGTCAGATAATGTAATCACACACACACACACACACACACACACACACACACACACATCACTCAAACTTCCACAAAAAAAAAAAAAAAGGACAGGCTTGAGAGGAGTTCTGGATTGCTAAACATGTAGGAATGTCTGGAAAGTCACACATCCAAAGAGTATACCTAGAAGCTGAGTGGTCCTCCCCTGGATCTTGATCTACAACTCTCCTCTTTCTTGGGGCTGTTCATCTGTATCCTTGATAGTGAGTATGCGGATGAATTTGTGAGTTTTGTGAGGTGTCCCAGAAAACCAGTCAAACATGAGGAGGAGCTGTGGGAGTACTGATGCACATTCAGTCAGAAACATGCCTAAAGCTGATGACTGGCCTTGGAAAGGAGGTGACACCTTGTGGGGCTGAATCCTCAGCCAGTAGGATCTACTCTAAATCTAGATAGATGCTGTCAGAATTGAGTTAAATCAGAAAACACCACTGGTCTAAGTTTGTGGGGAGAAATCTCCAAGCATTTTGGTGCCAAAAGATAAGTACAATTGGTGTGATACTGGACAAGGTTTTTCCTTTACAGAAAGATATACCACAGAACTAACTTGAACCTTCTATATATAATCTCTACCCTCCTTGGAAGGCAGACCCATGTAGATAATAC
>CABHPP010117838.1:0-16786 GCA_902168425.1 Peromyscus attwateri | reverse complement strand
AAAAAAAAAAAAAAAAAAGCATGTGTGTATCTCATAGATCTTTAAATTAATGGTCATTGCTGCTTTTTAATCTACTGATACCTAATAGAAAATGAAACCCAGTTACTAGGCATCACAGTGTGGTGGTGTTTGTTTTTGCACAGTTTTGGGGGGTCTGCCACCCAGCTCCCAAATAAATCACACAAGGAGGCTTATTCTTACTTGTGATTGCCCAGCCTTAGCTTGGCTTGTTTCTAGCCAGCTTTTCTTAATTTTAGATTATTGTTGTTCGAATCTTAGACGGTATTTTAATAAAAAACCCAGAGCCAGATATCAGGGTGAAAGCTGAAAGACCAGAGAAGCAGAACAGTCAGCCACTAGCTTACCTCTACGAAATCCTCAGCCTAAAGAGAGTGAGTTCCTGTTTCCTCACACCTGCTATACCTTTCTCTGTCCTGCCATGTTACTTCCTGGGATTAAAGGCACGTGTGCTTCCCAAGCAAAGGCATGAGATCTCAAGTGCTGGGATAAAAGTGTGTGCCACCACTGCCTGACCTCTGTGTCTAATGTAGTGGCTGGCTCTGTCCTCTGATCCTCAGGCAAATTTATTCGGGTACACAATATGTCACCACAGATTATCCTGTCTACCTTTTGGTCTTTCCTGTTCTCTAACTTTTGTAAACCTTACTCTTACTCTGTGGCTGGCTGTGTAGCTGGGTGGCTGCCCCTGGAGTCCTCCTCCTTCTCTGGCTCCTAGATCTTTTGCTCTCTCTCCTCCATTTCTTTTTTTCTTCTCCCAAATATCTCCTTCTACATATTCTCTCTGCCTGCCAGCCCTGCCTATCCTTTCTCCTGCCTTGCTATTGGCCAGTTCTTTATTAAATATCAGGTGTTTTAGACAGGCACAGTAACACAGATTCACAGAGTTAAACAAATGCAGCATCAACAAAAGTAACACACCTTAAAATATCCTACTACAACAGTGCCTATGGGCACCGGGGCTATAGAAATTCATTCTCCCAGAGTCAATAGGGAGCCTGCATACCTGCTAGGAGCTCGGTCTGATCCAGTAAACTTAGTTGCATGTTGTTATGGCAACTATTAGGTTTTTCACAAGTTGGGGACAGGTTAGATGTTAACCTGCACATTCCTCAAGAGATGAAACAGGGTTGGTTTAGGATGTGTGAGGAAAAAGCTACAAAATCACTAGTCTAGTCTCTGTAGCATTTAACACTTTAGATGCCGGCTGTCTCTCTGATGTGCCCAGAAAGTTGGGTATTCTCTTTTTCTGTTATGCAGACAAACCTTTGGGGCTATAGGGTAAAAGCATGTTTATTATTGTTTAGTTCTTAATTAACTGTATTTAATCATTATTTTATATGATCTGGACTGAGGTCCTCATGCTTTATTGACCCAGCCATCTTCCCAGATCTCACATTATTATTATTTGACCTAATAACTCAAAAGAAAAAGCTCTTGTACGTGATGATTTAAAAATGATGTATGTTAGACAGACATTCTTTAGGCAGTATCATTATGCTGATTAATGACAAACACTCACTAGTTGTACAGTAGGAAAGTAGCAAAACTACGGTGTTAGCTTCATAGGATACCAGGTGATGTGGAAATGATGACGACTATGTTATTATAAGCTGTGTACTGTAGATTAGAAATCCCAAAACTGTTTGGTATGGAAGTGGTGAATGTGTCAGTAAATATGCAAATAGATAACCAAGAACTAAAAAGCTAAAAGGAAGTTTAAAAAGAGCGTTGTGGTGGGGTGATGATTGTGGACAGACAGCTTAGAACAATGAGGAGGGAGCCGATATAGCTGAGGCTGTACGGAACCAGAACTCTTCACCCTCAGTGTGCTGAGCACTGTTCTCCTGCATGGCTGGTTTGGAGAGTGTGTGAAGGGATGTATCTGACTTCTGCTGGTTCCAGCTCACACTGTTAACATGCACACGAGCTCTAGTTGGTGCAAATTCACAATCCATGATCTGTTCATCATTGTGTCTTCTCAAAGCCATCAAGTCCAGTTTGCATTGGACTTTGATCTTAATGCTGCTGGCTTGGCTTCCTGTGCTCCTGTCCCGGATTCCCTGAGTGCTGGGATTACAGGCAGGCATGGCCACACTGGGGGCCAAGCTTTATGCTATATTTTAAATTTATTTCTTTATGTTTATTTCTTCTTTTTTTTAAATTAATTAATTTATTTTTTAAATTACACTCATGATATTCATTAATTACACTCATGATATTAATCACATTTGTGGTATTCATAGATTACATTTGCAGTATTCATTCAATTATATATATATATATATATATATATTTTAATTTTAAATGGGAATGTCATTTATTGAAGCGGGGAGGAGGTCTTAAATACAGGCTTACAGCACAATGGGAGGACCCCGGAGGGCAGAAGTTCGCTACTAATGTTTTACGTTTATTTCTTCTTGAGGGGGAGGCCATGAATGTGTGTTGGTGCATGCATGCTGTGGTGCAAGTGTAGAGATCCAAGAACCAATCTGTGGGAGTCTTTCCACCACGTGACTTCTGGGGATCAGACTCACATCATCAGGCTCAGGGGCAAGAGTGCCTTTACCCACTGAGACATTTCACTGGACTCTGTCATTCTTTACTCCCTTCTAGTAGTGAGTTTCACAGCTGGGAAAATTGAAGTTAATATTGTACTTAACATAGACTAGCCATGTGAGGCGGAGCAAGCTGGATTTGACCTTCTTGTATGCTAAACTAGCATGTTGTGGCCTTTCCGGAGGAGCTGTGAGGAAATAACTGTTCACTCCAGATAAGGCGCCAAAGAAATGATTCCATCCAAGTCCAGCATGGTCAATCAGTGAGTTTATTGGGGTTACTTACAGATGTGACGTGTGAGTGATTCAAGGGCAGCTGTGTTACCAGAAGGTCCATCTGAGTGTGCATGAGGATTCCTGAAAGCTGTGTCCCCAACTCCCAGGCTGCTTACTAACTCCCAGCAGTTACTAACTGCTTATATGACCTTAGACAGTGGTCATGTGAGTCTTCTAAGATCTCTGAACTTCCTGAGCCTGGTAAGGTTGGAGGGATTCCTGAGTGGTCAGCTTCCCTGGTCTTCAGGAGGAAATGTTTGAACTCACAGGAAATAGCTGCAGAACATGATTAATGCTGATTCTGAGGGTTCTTGCCAAATCATATCAAGGTTATCATTCAATAAAACTGTTGAGTCCCACTCACCAGACTGTAGTAGGTAATTTCGTTGTGAGTGAGATACTGTCATGATATGTCTTTCTGTTTTAATTTGGGTGGCGGAGGCGGGTTGAACCCAGTACCTCACACATGCTCACATGTGTTTGCCTACTTAGCCATGCCCTAGCCTCTGGTTACTTCAGAAAGCTTCATGTGCAAGGTACTGAGCCTGCAGCTCACATTTTCTTTCCTTTTTTCTTTGTAGATTTTCTTTCTTTTTATTTTATGTGTTTGCCTGATACATGTATCTGTGCATGCAGTGCCCACGGAGGGGAGAAGGGGGCATTGGCTCCCCTGGGACTAGAGTCACAGATGGTTGTGAGCTGCCATATGGGTGCTGGGAATTAGACTCTGGAAGATTATTCTTTACCACTGAGCCACCTCTCCAGCCCCCTCACTATTTGCCTTTAAAGGTTTACCCCAGAGATATCATTAGTGAGGAGGGCACAGCTATCCCTGAAGATAAAACCTTGTTTTCTGCCCATTTGAAAAAATATCTGGAGCAAGACACAAAGCTACACACTTGTAATATCAGCATTTGAGAGGCTGAGACAGAAAGAATGAGAGTTCAAGGTTAGCTTAGGCCACATAATGAGTTCTAGGACAGCCTAGCTACAGTGAATCCCTTTGACAATCAAAACAATCTTGGATGTGGGGGCCTTGATCAGCTATGACCTAAACATTTGGGAAAGTAGATTTGCACACACACATTTCTCCCTCCTCTCCTCAGGAGTGGGAGGGGGCCATTCACTCACTGTGTTTGGCTCTGAGTGGCATAAGTTATCATGGTTGGGATTCTTCTGGTCCTGTGGCGTTTGGAAGCTTGGTCCAGCTTAAGGCCGAGGTTTGCGTCTGAGTGTAGTATTATTTATAGGCTGTGGTGCTCCTATTGCTGTCTCTTTGGGACAGATGGATGGATGTACAGGTGCCTTTTCAGGGAACACTGGACAGGATGTGGAGATGAGGAAGAGTGAATTATAAACATGAGAAATAATAAAACTAAGTAGTCATACTTAAAGTAAGGTCAGGGTTTTGAGCCCGAGTCACCTGGGAGAATGGTAGCATAATTGATAGACATAGGAACTTAGAAGGGGAAATGGCTCTTAAAAGGGAATACATACATTTGGTATCAACATGAGTTGTATTGAGATGAATTGTCCGCCTCTGAGTAACACCGTGTGAAGTGAGATTTATCAGAAGAGGTGTTAGCTAATATCGGTCAGAGTACCAGAACTCATCTTTAACTCTTTGAAACCTTTCTTTTTCTACCCTCCCCACCTCATTACTTTGCTAAAATCGTTTCTCCAAACTCAGTCAACTGCCACCTCTGATCGTCTCTGCTGATTGCTTTAGAGTGGATGCTGGCCCCGCTTAGCTTGTGAACTCAGTGTTTTATTCTTTCATGTGGCAGTTAATATACTCTAAGCCTGTTTTCTTTTGAACATATGTATGTGTAAACTTCGATTTTGAGGCATGTGCGAGGGTGTGGGGAAGACTAGAGAAGAAAAGTGGATAATGTTTGGGGGTCCTCTGTGAGTGAGAGGTGCAGCAGGGGAAGGGGGGGGGATCTCCCAAGTGCGGTGTGCATGGACTTTGTGGGAAACTGCTACTTTGTAAGCTAATTTTAAAAATAAAAATACCCTTAAAAGTTGTAAAATAAAACACAGCGCAACTACTTTAGAAAGCAAAATGGGTGGAAGTGTCGTTTGTGTTTCTTTTTCAGACTGTTCAGTCCTGTGCTGCATTTGTTGACTGGTACTTCTGGTTTTTCGGGAAGTTAAGTTTTTATAATTCTTTCTGTATTTTAGATATTAAACCTCTCACCCTGGTCTAAAGTATAGCTGATAGAGTGTTCTCCCATTCTGTAGGGCTGTCTTGTCTGTTATTCCATTGACAGTTTCTTCTCTTCTGTGGAAACAATTTAGTGTAGTCCTGTTGGTTAATTTGGGGTACTATTTCCTGTACTATTGAGGTCTTATTCACAAAAAACTTCCAGCCTGTACTTATATCTTCAGATGTTTTCTCTTAGAAGTTTCACATTTCTGGTTTCTATGTGTCCTTTGGTTCCATGGTCAAATGCGTCGGGTGCTTCTCCAGAAGGCCTGAGCTCTATTCCTGGCACCTATGTGGTGGCTCCAAACTATCTGTAACTCTAGGCTTCTGGGGTCCAGTGCCCTCTTCTGGTCTTTGAAGGCACTGCATGCATGTGGTGACGGATATATATATATATACACACACACAAACAGATATATTGCACAAACACACACAAATAAAGAAGTCTTTACAAATTAAACATCCAACATTGATTCCTTGATCCAGTTTGACTCCATGTTTGACAAACCAGCATCTGTATTTATTGTGTAGGACAGGAACCAGGTGGCTGTAGAGCTAGCAGGCTCTCTCCGGAATAGGGCAAGATCTGGTACATACATCTTCTGATTTCTGTATCAAGCCTCTGCTGGTTTGCTGTCTCGTGGGTATGGAAAGTATTCCCTCCCCCTCCCCCAGCCCCCATTCTGTACCCATTGAGGACTGTTACTTTTGTTCTGTGACAGGGTCTTTTGTAGCCCAGGCTGGCCTTGAACTCACTCACTGTGTAACTAAGAAGGGTGTTCAACTCCTGATCCTCCTGCTTCCCCATCTCAAATGCTAGATTATAGGGCATTGTCATCAGTGACACCTGTGCCGTCAGTCTGTGTTCCTTTGTGTTGTTTTTATTAGGCATTTGCTCCGTGCTGGCATTGACAGGACAGTTAGGTGACTCTTTCCCTTGGCTAGCTGGCTCCTTTATGTGTTTTTCCCTTCCTTCCCTCATTCTGCTCTAGTGGATTTACCTCAGTCCTTGACACAGTGTGGACTTTTCTCTCTGGGAAGGTTCTTTGCTTGGGACGTGCCCTCTCCTTCCTGTCTTTGTGTCTGTTTCTGCCGTGTTCTGTGTAGCCTAGGTTGGTCTTGAACTCATGATCCTCCAGCGTCAGCCTCCAGGGTGCTTGGATTACAAGAGCACTCCACCGTGCCTACTGCCTGCCATTGCGGATCATACCTTTACCGACTATGGTGGTTAAGAGTCAAGCTCTCTCCCCGAACCTGGAAATCTTACTGATTGGCTAGATGGACTGACCAGCAAGCTGTGGGGAACCCACCATTCCCAACAGGTCTAGGGTGACAGACACGTGCCATTGTGCCAGGCTTTCTGTGGTACTCATACTTGCACAACAGGCACTTTACCAACTTAACCACACACACCCCTGCCCCCAGCCCCTTTGATCTTTTGCTTGGGGCTTTTGGTGGGTAATTTTAGTAGATGCACGTGATAGAGAAGATCGTCTACTAGTTTGACCTAGGAAGCTTCTAGATTTGTAACACATGATCCTGTAGTACACTTTATCCTTCTCTGCAAGAAGTGGCCCCTCAATTATGGACAGGCCTCTTGAAGAGTTGAAATTTATATTTGGGCCAGGTGTTGTGGCACATGCGTGTAATCCCAGCACGTAAGAAGCAGAGGCAGCAGGATTGCTACAAGTCTGAGGCTAGCCTGGTCTACATAGTCATTTCTAGGCTAGCCAGGGATAAGGAACAAGACCTTGTCTCAAAAAACTAAAAACAAAACAAGCAAACAAGGAAAAAAAAACAAAAAACAAACTAGTAAACAGGCTGGAGAGATGGCTGAGCTATTACGAGCACTGGCTGCTCATGTAGAGGACTTGGGTCCAGTTCCTAGCACCCGCATGGCAGCTCACAACCATCTGTAATTCCAGTTCCAGGGGCTCTGACGTCCCCTTCAGGCCTCTGAAGGCACCAGGCATGCACATGGTGCACATCCATATATGCAGGCAAAGCACCCACACACATTAAATAAAGAGAAATCTTTTTTAAAAAAGCCAGAAAACCAAAGAAATTGTTTAAAATGTTTATGTTGTCTATTTGTTTTGGTATATGTGCACAGGCGTGCCGGTGCACCGTGGAGGTCAGAGAACAGTTTCCATAGTTCTCACCTGCAATGATGTGGGTACCCCAGGATCAAATTCAGGTCCTCAGGTTTGGCCCAAAGTGACTTTATTGGGTAAGCCATCCCACTGACCTCCCCCAAAATACTTTTTTACACACATACACCACCACCCCCCCCCCAAATAATTTAGGGTTTTTTGTTTGTTTGTTTTTCTTTAAAGAAGTCACCACATTAGCTAATTTTGTGCGGCTGTGGCCCATTTCACTTTAGAAAGGTTTAGTTGAAGGATTCAGTCCACGGTTGTTTGGCTGCGGGTGCCCCGGGGAAGACACGGTGGCGAAGGGGGCACATGGAGGAGCTTCTTTGTGGAGGGCAGGAAGCAGAGAGCGCGCAGGCAGTTGCCGCATTCCTTAAGCAGACCCAGCTCCACTGGCAACAGGGGAACGCTAAGCTGATACCATTGTAGTCTGCGGCTGATCTGCTTTTTACCCTGGCTCCCCGCCTCCTGCTCTCCGGACCACACTCAGGATTTCCTGGCATTCACTTTTTGTTAGTAATCTGGTGTGCGGTGGCCACAATATGGTGGCCCAAAGGCCTCTTCACCTTAGATGCTCATCTTTGGTCAAGAGTGAAAACAATGTGACAGGAAAAACTTCTGCCACAGGTGAATGGCTTTTGACTGGAGGTGGGAGAGTCTGTTTTTTTCAGCTGTAGGGATGGTGGCAAGCGGCTTAATCCTGGCTGGGGGAGGTGTTCAAGATGAAGGGGGCCTTACCTAGGGGGTAGGGAACCTGGTAGAGGACAGTGTGATAAGAGTTTGTATGCACCTGCTTGAAGCCATTCAAGGTACCTTGGAAGAATAAAAGCAGCCATCAAATGCTGAAGAATCAATTAGGTTTTCCAGGCCCAGCAGTTTGATGGCTAATCTTGGTTGTCAACTGGACACACCTGGGAAGAGGGAACCTCATTCAACCAATTGCCTCCATCTGATTGGACCGTGGGCATGTCTGGGGGCGGGGCGGGCCTTTTCTTGATTGCTAATTGAGGTAGGTGGGCCCACAGCCCATTGTGGGCGGTACCTTTCCTAGGTGAGTGAGTCTGCGCAAGGCTGGGCTGTATAAAAAGGGTAGCTGAACAAGCCACGGGGAGCAAGCCAGAAAGCAGCATTCCTCTTTATCTCTACCTCAGTTCCTGCCTGGGCATCCCTCCATGATGGACTGTGACATGTAAGCCAAGTAACCCTTTCTGTCCTCAAGTTGTCTTCGTTCAGTGTTTTATCACAGCAACAGAAAACAGCAGTGAGAAGTGGAAGTTGACAGGCCACCAGCTGGACCTGATAGTTTCCCCAAGTTCACATTCTCCAAAGAGCAGTGTGCGTTTGCATGTGTGCGTGCACGCGTGCGCCGATGACGAGAACAGCACTTCCCGAGGAGCATTTCCCCGTAGCTCACTTATTAGGGTGATGGCCTTTGTGGTATTAGCCACGTACTTTTATTATGATGCTTCCGGTGTGTGCTTTGAGCGAGAATGCTAAACATAAAAATGAACTTGCCCGAACTGCCCCCCCCCCCCCTGGGAAAAACAACTCATTTTCAAATTCAGTTTCTCCTCTATTCTCACAACACAGACATTTCTGACCTGTGTGAGGTTCTTCACCGCAAACAAAGCCGGTGAACAGTCAGTTCTGCAGCAGTGGACGCCTCTGAGGTGTTCAGATCCAATTCAGTTTTGACACTGTCTAGCTGGATATCCATGGGGAGGTAGGTAGCATCTTGCCCCACAAGCTGAGGGCTTAACCACAAGACTCCTCCCTGCAGATGCCAGTGCCGGTCCCAGGTGGTTTCACCTGTGGTTCTGGCCCACCAGCTGTAAATCAGGGTTCCCACAATCCTTTTTGCAGGGTTGGCTAGTGGGCTTGAGTCATTCACAAAACTCAAGGAAACAGGTAGAAGCTATGGCATCCTTTTGGAACGTGCCATCCTCTGAGAAACTCCAGGTGCTCATCTTCCTGGAAGCTCTTTCGGACTCCTCCTTTGAGGTCCTTGTGGAAATTTCACTGCATGGCCCACTGTTGAAGTGTGTGTGATTGACATGGTATGATCTAATGCTAATAGACGGAGTGGGACCCCCATCGCGACTCCGCCTGTCTGTTCAGATTCTTTAGCCTTCCTTTCTCCTGAGTGTGGGCAAGACCCCATCTGAAATGAGGGTTTTATCTCCTAGCAGACAAGGTAAGTCAGAAAAAGGCAGGAAAGATGGCTTTGAGGAAGAGTTATTCTGGTGCCTGTGGCCTGCTGCTCTGGGTTCTATAGACTGGCAATTCGTATTCCGGAGCTGGAAGCCTGAATGGGATGCCCGGCAGGAGATCAGTTTGAGAAGGTTTATTCCCCATCATTCTGTCAAGGAGTGTAATGGGAGCTGACTGCACACCAAGATGAAGACACAGGAGGCCTTAGAGGAGAGCTCAGTGAAGGATTGCTGAGCAGTTTAGGTCTCTTTGCTCAGCAGAGCCCTTCCGTTTACATTTTTCTTTCAGTTTTCACTTTGTTTTTGAGCCTGGGTGTCCTGTAGCAGAAGCTGTCCTTGAACTTGCTGTGCAGTCAAGAATGGCCTTGACCTCTTCATCCTTCTGCCTCTGAATGCTGAGATGGTAGGCGTGTGCCACCAGGCCGAGGTCTCTATGTGGGATTTTGTATAACTAAGTCATTATTAGAATATGTTGCCGGTTTTCTGAAAGCCTAGCCCAAGGGAAGGGGGACGTGTGGGTGGGAGAGGAAGGTGGAGAGGCCAACCGTAAGTGAGGCAAGGTGGTTGGTTGTTTTTTTGTTTTTAATAGGGATTGGTGCTTTCTCCTAAGCACCGATGTGGAGGCCCACAGAGGTGTCCTAGTGAGCTCTGAGCTTGCTTTACCCAGCAGGGCTGCATTAGAGGATAGCTTGGCCACGTGGGTGGGTTACCAGGTGATTGGAAGGGTCTGCACTTGGCTGTGCCAGGGGGAGGTCTTTTGCTCCGCCCCTTGGCATGAAGAGCCAGAAGGGTGAGTAAGGATCCAGACCCTCCTAAGCTGTCCTGTGTTTATCTGTTTCTCTCCCGTCTTTCTATCTCAATATTTCTCACTCCTACCTTCTCAAGGGTACCCTGGGGTAAAAGTGGGAGCAGGCCTCCCACACACTGACAGGAATGTTGTTACTCGTTCTGATTGTAATCTTATTTTTAGTGTCCACAAACATTCTAAATTTTAGCTGTTCCCTTTACATTGAGAATGTTTTTCATTTTGTTACTTAAATTTTATTTTGTGTGGGGTGTGTGTGTGTGTACAAGTCAAAGGAAAACTTGTGGAAGTTGATTCTCTACGACGACCATGTCGGGTCCTCGGGGTGCCAGGCTTGGTAGCAAGTAGCAAATGCCCTTACCGGCTGGGCAGTCTTGCTGGCCTGAGACTGGTCTGTGTCTGTCTGTCTGTCTGTCTGTCTGTCTCTCAGCAGCTTGTATGTTGGCATATGTGGGGTGCAGACCCTTTGCTACTTATCAACCGCTGTGAAATTCTGGAAATTTTCTCTCTGCTGCTTTTCCCACGCTCAGACTGTCAGTGTGGATCGTCAGCCGTGCATTCCCCCACATGCTCTGCAGTTTGTAAAAGAGAAAAGAAAGTGCAATGCGTCCCATCCGCGGAAGGTTTGAAAAAAGGTTAAAAAAAAAAAAAAAGGTGGTGGTCTTGGGAGCACTGATGGAGCATTGCCCCTCTGGAGATGAGAGACGGTGAGACCCAGAGATACGGATTTATCCAGTCTTCCTCTTTGTCTAGAAACTTTCTTCCCTGAGAGGAGGCAGAATTAACTTTGGGGATAGTTCTTGCTGACAAATATTTATGAATGCCTTCTGTATCGCAGGAATTGTGTTAGGTTCTAACAAGAGGCTGTGAAGTGAGACAGGATGTTCTTTCAGGGAGCTACAGTTAACAAATGAACAGAGTTCACACTCCTATGGAGTGTGGACAATGGAACCCTTGCTGGTCCACCTGTGCACTCCGGTGCATTTGTAACCTGCAAGTTCCACAGTACGACTGCAGAGAGAGCCCCTCCCCCTGCAGAGAGGGAGATTGATGTATACTGTATAGGTTTGTCATCTCCTGGCTCAATTTTCGGTTCCCTTGTCATATGATTTTTGTTATTACGGTATTTAAGTCTGGTGGATGTACGACTTACGGTCCAGCAAATAGAGGTAACGATTCTTCTCAGTTCTGTTTGTGTAGGAGTTGGGGAGACTGGCAGCTTCCTCCCAACTGTCACTGATAACTTTTCAGCCATCAAGCGCTTTGCTACTCACCAAGGGTTGGGATTCCTTTTTTTCCTCACTGGTCTCAGTGATGGAAGCTGGAAGTGGAACAGAGGCAAACTTGCCGTCCTTGTGATTTGACCTGTGCTGCCCAGCTCAGTGTGATGGCCACGTATGGCTGCTGGAACTTAACATGTGTCGAATGTGAATGGAGATGGCTTCTAAGCCATCCGGGTACGGTGACCTGCTGTAATCCCTGGACTCCGGAGGGTGAAATGGGAGGATTGTTGGAGCCAACCTGGTCTAAAAACTAATCAATTTCAGATGTAGTCCGTGTTCTTGAGAATGTCCTTACCTAGCTTGGGTATCCAGAGTGGACAGCCTAACAACACTCTGCCATGTGGTGAGATGTGAGGAGAGACTCACACTTCATAGTGTCAGCTAGAGCACTAGCTCTTGTTGGCGGAAAAGTAGAAATCCAGGATTTGCTGTCAGTGGACACCGCTTCCACACAGTCCTTTATGGCAGTTGTGCACAGTCCAAATGATCTTGCCTCTGTTATGCCCCGGGACAGTGTGGGACTGAGACAGTTCTAAGGGGCGCCCACGGGGAAGAGCTGTAGCCTGGTTGTAGCTAGGCAGTTCTGCAGTCTGAGAAGCAAATCCTTCCAAGTCCTGTCTGTCTCACTACGGTGGATGTCGGAGCATCTTTTCAGAACAGGGCATTGTGGGAAATCCTTACCGGGTAGATGACTTTGGTTTGTTGCTGAGTGAGCTTACAAGGTCTAGCTTGGAAAGATACATGGAAGGTGTTTTAGAAGGAGGAATTGGTGTGATTTGGGGTGCTGTGATTAAGGGTAGAGGGGGTTTAAAGGGGCCTTTGTCAGTGGAAGAGACAATTAACTTGCAAGCTAATTATTTCATAGTTAAAGTTTCTAACTTGTATTGATCAGTTTACTGTTCTCTGTGGACTGCACAGAGTCTATTTTAGATTGTGTAATTTCTTGGAGAGTCCAGAGAACCAGATGCATTTTGAGAGGTTGGGATTGAAGTAAGGAGGTGACTGATTTTAGTAAAATCATTTGCCAGATGTTGGGGCCAGTTGTTTCTCTTGGTCTTGTGTTGTGTGAGTCCCATGCTGCCGTCTCTGAGCCGTTATCATATAAAACAGTAAGTACTCCGGGCCTCGTGCACACGGACAAACAGAACATTCCCATTTGTCCAGAGCTGCATAGGGTTTCCCAGGAGTTCTCAGCCGCTGACATTTAACATTTCCGAAGCCCTTAGAAAGGGGATGGGTAGAGTCAACAGCTGAGGAGGCTAGACTCAGAACGTTGGAGTGGTTTCCCTGAGTCACATGGACAGTGAGTAACCGGGCAGAACTAGGTGTAGCTTGCCTTCCAGCCCAGCCTTCTGTTCCTGGGGTGAGCAACAGGTCCCCAGATGACGGTGACCCCCTTGCCTGCTGGGATGTCTCCTGAGTTCCTGGTACTCAGGCTGACCATGAGGCACTTACTCAGAGATGTGTCTGCTGATTCACAGTTCAACATCCTTTCCCTGCTTTCTCTTCTCATAAATTGATTTCTGCATATTCTTAAGCAGCAGATACAACCTTTTCTTTTTTTTTAACATTAGAACTTAAATTAAGAAATTAGGTTAAGAGTCTTTCTTAATTAGTGATGTGTTTGTTACCCAGGGAGCTTTTAAATTTTAGTTCTGCTATGATACAAATCATGATTGTTACCCATCAATCTAAAATGGAAAGAGGACAGGAAAGAGTCATCTTTCAACAAGTATTTATTTAGTTTTGAGGTAAGGTCTTATGTAGCCAGCCTGGACTACATAGCAAGTCCCTATATCAAAACTTAATGTATATTAGTTAGGCATTGTGGTATCTACCTGGGAGGTAGAAGGCAGGAGGATCAGGAATTCAGGTCATCCTTGGCTGTATGGCAAGTTCAAGGCCAGTTTGGGGTAAATGAGACTTTGTCTCAAAAAGCCAAAAGAAATAAACCCAACACCCTCACAGAATCCGGCTGTAGAGCTCTGGCCTAACCCTGGCAAGACCCAGAGTGCCATCCCTTGTCCCAAAGTTTTAAATGTAAGAGGGGTCTTTTCACAAAAACATTGCTCTCTAGGGGGTCTTGGGAACAGGTCTAATGTGGGACAGGTGTGTGTAGCACAAAGCCTGTGAGGGAGTGCAGAGGGTTGTGAAAAATAAGGCTTGTTACTGAAGGTCTGTCTCTCTGACGATCCAGCATGGTGACAACTAAAGCTGTGGTTAGAGCATGTGAACTGATACTTCGCAGTACATTGTCTTATGACCCTGGCCATATATAGAGAACTCTGCGGTGCATGCTCAGTAATGAGCTGCACGTTGCAAAGTATCGGTGAAGAAGTTAATTGTGCTGCAGCTTTGCATCCAAATAAGAGAGAAGTGGGGGTTCTGTAGCATTCTCTGTTTGGTGCTTTTCCAAACGTATTTTCCCCAAGTGGTAAGATTCTGATAAGAATAACGGTAGTGCTGGCCGTGGCGTCACATACCTGTGCTCCGAGCACTTGGGAGGTGGAGGCGTAAGGATCAGAAATTCAGAGTCATCCTTGGCTAAATAGAACATTTGAGGCCAGCCTGGACTCAGTTTCTGCAGTTGCTCTCCAGGATACTGTGTACTTGTAACTGTGTGCCCTGCTCACGTGGTTTTCAGGAAATGAGAGACCTGTGAATGATTCCGGACATGATGGCCTCAACCCAACAGTAGCTCAGCTTCCAACTTTCTAAACAGGACTGGACTATTGATGCCTTTGCTAAGTAAGGTCCACATGCTGGTGGCAGCCTGCAGACATCAGAGTTAAACTTTAAAAGTTACGTAATATTTGTTGCTAATGTTTTCTCATGGTTGATAATTTCTCTCTATATTTTATGTGTATGAATGTTTTGTCTGTGCACCATGTGTGTTCCTGGTGCCTTCGAAGGGCAGAAAAAGGACACTGAACCCCCTGAAACTGGTTGTGAGCCTCCATATGGGTCCTCTGCAAGAACAAGTGCTCTTCTTAACCACTAAGCTGTCTCTTTAGTCTCCTAACATAATCTCAAAATAAGTATGGCTGTTGTTCATTTTACCCAAACAGAGAAATAAGTTGCAAAATCATACATAAGAAAGACTGTAGTTTGAAATCTCTGATACTGGACCTTAAAAGAAAAACAACAAAACAAACAAAAACCCCCACAAAAGTCCATCTTAATGCTTGCAGAGAGGGCTTGTTATTTTTCTCAGGCAGTGCCTCTTGGGTACGGTGACACTGCACTCTTGGGACAACCTCTTGACAGCTCTCCCTTGGTGCCTTTTTTATGATAAAGTATGAGAATAAAATAGTTACAGCCCCAGCTTTATGACAGCTCCTCTCAGGGCCGCTGTTTCATGTGTTAGGCTGGGAGAGGCTGCAGCCTTCTCTCAACTTTTCTCAGTCCTGTGTTATCAGCAGACAGGCACTTCCTCAGATAACCCTGGAAGAGCTTGCTTTCTCTTTCTTTCTTTTTCTTAAGTAATGTAAATAGTTTAAAATTTTCCCAAGATAATGAGACAGCTCAGAGGGTAAAGGTGCTTGCCACTAAGCCCGAGGACCTGTTTGATCCCTGGAACCCACATAGTGGAAGGAGAGAACCAGCTCTTGCAAGTTGACCCCTGACCTTACACACACACACACACACACACACACACACACACACACACACACACTCCCTCACACTTAGAGGCACACACATAATAATAATTCAACAGTTTTTTTTTCCTCATGTGTTGTATTGCTGCTTAGTATTAAAATCTCCAAATGAAAGGAATTCTGGAGTTTTGTTTTTAGCTGCATCTCTACATTGTTGGCTGACTTAAATAAATATTAATGGTAGCAGTTATGGTGAAGGAAAAAACCAGTGTGAATACAATTATGCCCTTGACAGGGCAAGTGCTTTTTAAATGTTTACTTATGGTTTTTCTTCTCAGCTGTCTATGGAATTGTATTGGCTCGTGTTAATTCCTGTGCACTAAAACCTACAGAATCAAGAGATCATTTCTGGCAAAAAATGTTTTCAAAGTCGTTTTATCTATTTGTAAATAATAAGTACATATTACTGGAGAAATAGAGAATAAGAAGAAAAGAGAAGTAGCATCAGTCTGGCTGCTTCAAGACCTGATATTTACTTCTACTTTAGTAAGAATACGTGTAATATCAAAGTGTGCATACAACTTTGAGTCTTGCTCTTTTTATTTAGTGTTGTAGAAGAGGTTTTCTGTGTCCCGGGTTTCTATGAAGACACAGTAGTCTTTTAGTTACTGAGTGGCTTTGGTGGCTGCTCTGCAGAGTATGGGGATGGGGGTAGAAAGGAACCTAGATTCTAGTGAGGGACAACAGAGCAGCTTTTCTGTTGGCTCTTTGAGACAGGGTCTTTGTAGGTAGCTGTGCAGCCCAGGCTGTCCTTGAATTGGGATAAATAGCCCAAACTGGCGTTGAGCTCATTATGTAGCTCAGTCTGGACTTGAACTTACAATCTTCTTTCCTTAGCCCTCAGAATGCTAGAATTCCAGGCACATACCATCAAACACAGCTTCAGAAACTATGCATAGGTCATCATGGATTTTCATGTAACTTAAACATGGATTTTCATGTAACTTAAACACTGTGATGGGGAATGACCCCGGAGCTTGATAGTGCTAAGCAGGAGTTATTATAGGTGTGCTTTAAACTAGAAAAACAAAACAAACCCTTAAGTATGCCTATTTGAAGTCAAAGTGGTAAACCCGGTTGATTGTTAGTGTACATTTAAGCTCACTTTGTTTGGAGTGGGGTGGAGGGAGGGGAAGGAGAGAGAGAATATGAAGAAGAATATCCTGCTGAGGAGCCATGGAGCCTGCACCCCAGCCACCCCCTGAATGCCAAGCTGGGCAGCAAGTCTGGTGGCAGCACAGCTGGCATCCCATGGTCTGCTTGGCTCCTGCACGGGGATGTTGACGTGTGAGCAGGGCAGGGTTCATGGCCAGAGACTTAGTCACCCACAGAGCATATGACTGGGCCACCTTGTCCTCAGTGCTAGATTAGAATCTAGACAAGTGGCAAAGGGTTCAAGGTGGTGGCAAAAGGACTTGACTCCGTGTGGTGGTATCCAGTGGTGTGCACAGATGGCCACACACGCCCAGGTGGGTATCTCTTGACAGACAGTGTGAGGGTGCCTAATGCTCACCCAAGAGCAAGGGTGCCTGTATTTAAGTCAGGGCCCAGCCACTGATACACTGATACATTACAAGCTTTGGGTCAATTCCTCCCTCCCTCCCTCCCTCCCTCC
>CABHPP010117837.1:23471-41332 GCA_902168425.1 Peromyscus attwateri | reverse complement strand
TTTTTGGTTTTTTTCTGTGTTGTTTTGGTGCCTGTTCTGGATCTCGCTCTGTAGACCAGGCTGGCCTTGAACTCGCAGAGATCTGCCTGCCTCTGCCTCCTGAGTGCTAGGATTAAAGTCATGCAACACCACCGCCTGGCTCTTCCTGCTTTCTTTGGATCTAGATGTAGAACTCTCAGCTACCTTTCCAGCACCATGTCTGCCTGCATGCCACCATGCTTCCTGTCATGAGAAAAATGGACTGAACTTCTGAACTGTAAACCAGCCCCTAATTAAGTGTTCTCCTCTATAAGAGTTGCTGTGGTCATGGTGTCCCTTCACAGCAACAGAAACCCTGACTAAGACACCGCTGCTCCGGAAGGCATTGGCTACACCTTCTTTGGCTTCTCTCCAATCCCAGGTACAATAGACAGGCTCTAGGCTGTGGCCATTAGAACTTGCTTAGTTTTCAAAAACAGATAATAAAGACTAACATAGAAGACAAATACTTGTCACAACCCCATTATCCATTCACAGCCACTATATCCTTGAAGGATATTTATGTCCTTGGGGCCTCTCTCTCCCTTGCCCCCTTCCCTGTCCTTCTCTCTCTCATCCTGCCCCTTTTTTCCTTCCCCCTCTCACTCCTTCCTTAGAATCATATAAGAAGAGTTCTAATGAGGAATTAATCAGATCACATTAGCCTTTGGGCTTGTTTATGGGAGATTATCCTAATTATTAATTTATATAGGAAGACCCAGCCCATTGTGGATGGCACCATTCCTAGCCAGGGGGGTCTGTCTTAGGGTTTCTATTGCTGTGTAGAGACACCATGAGCACAGCAACTCTTATAAAGGAAACATTTAATTGTGGTGGCTCACTTACGGTTCAGAGGTTCAGTCCATTGTCATCATGGCAGGACATGGTGGTGTGCAGGCAGATTTGGTGCTGAAGGTGTAACTGAGACTTCTATGTCTTGCAGGCAACAGAAAGTGGACTGTGGTGCTGGTGTGGATTGAGCACATATGAACCCTCAAAGCCCACCCCCACAGTGACACACTTGCTCCAACAAGGCCACACCTCCTAACAGTTCCGCTCTCTTTGGAGGCATTTTCGTTCGGATCACTACGGGACCTACACACTATGAGAGAGAAGAAAGCTAGTTGAGAGCAACCACTTGCAAGGCCCGTGTGTTCTCTCCCCCTCCCCCTCTTTGCTTCCTGGTTACCACAGAGTGAGCTGCTGCTTTCCTCAGCCTTGCTCTTCTGCTGTGACTCTTCTCCCTTACCACAGGCCTAGAAACAGTGACCGCAAATAATCTTTCTTTTTCTTTTTTTTTATTTTAGTTTTCTGAGACAGGGTTTCTCCGTGTAGCTCTAGCTGTCCTGGAATTTGCTCTGTAGCCCAGGCTGGCCTCTAACTCACAGAGATCTGCCTGCCTCTGCCTCCCAAGTGCTGGGATTAAAGGCGTGTGCCAACATTGCCCCACCAAATAATCTTTCTTTCTTTCTTTTTTTTTTGAGCTAGAAAACCACTTTATTTGTTCTGGGAAGTTGTCCAGAGTCCCCTTAGAACTTCTGGAACTGCTTCTTGGTGCCAGCAGCCTTGGTGACCTTGAGCACATTGAAGCGGACTATCTTGCTCAGGGGCCTGCACTCTCCCACAGTGACGATGTCACCAATCTGTACATCCCTGAAACAGGGGGACAGGTGCACAGACATGTTCTTGTGGCGCTTCTGAAAGTGATTGTACTTCCGGATATAATGGAGGTAGTCCCTGCGGATGACAATGGTCCTCTGCATCTTCATCTTGGTCATAACACCAGACAGGATCCGACCTCGGACGGAGACATTACCAGTGAAGGGGCATTTCTTGTCTATGTAGGTGCCCTCGATGGCCTCCTTGGGCGTCTTGAAGCCTAGACCGATCGATGTTTTTGTAGTACCAAGGGAGTTTTTCCTTGCCAGTTTCTCCAAGCAGAACACACTTCTTGTTTTGAAAGATTGTGGGCTGCTTTTGGTAAGCACGTTCCATCTGAATGTCCGCCATCTTCCCGGCAGCCTGAGAAAAAGAGAGGTGGGCTCACTCCCGGGTTTCCTTATTGACTCCGCGAGGTCTCCAAATAATCTTTCTTTAAGATGATTTATCTCAGGAATTTTGTTGGAAGACTGGAAAATTGTTGGAGAATTATAGCTAATTAGTCTAGTGAAATGCAGTCTTTTTTTTTTTTTTTAACCTTAGGAAGGCCTTGGCTTTCCTGGCTTACATTGTTACAGTGCTCAGGAATCTGATTCTGATAGGTGACAAAGGCTGGGGTCACATTCACACCAGCACCTGGTGTGAACTGTGGTCAGTGTGGCACTCAGCTGTGTGTGTCTCTAGTTGGAAGCCTTGTGAATTACATATGCTGCTTTCTGAAGTTCTTCCAAATTGTCTCTGATTCCTGGCTATCCTTTGGTAGAAAACTGATTTTTGGGGGACTGCTAAGAATCCCAGTCTAAGCTGAGTTTAGGGTGTCAGAC
The DNA here is from genome assembly GCA_902168425.1 of Peromyscus attwateri. NCBI lineage: Eukaryota > Metazoa > Chordata > Mammalia > Rodentia > Cricetidae > Peromyscus > Peromyscus attwateri. The sequence continues at coordinate 38,831 of CABHPP010117837.1, read as the reverse complement.
TAGAAAAACCACTCACTGAAGCTCTGAGTTATAAGACGAATTACTAAACAGTCTTATTAATAAAAAAAAAAAAAAAAACCAACAAAAAACCTGGAGCCAGATATTGGGGTGAAAACTGAGAGATCAGAGGAGTAGGAGAAGTCACAGCCAACCTCACCTTACCGGCTCCTCAGCTTCCAAAGAGACCTACTTCCTGTATACCCATGTCTTGCCTTTCTGCTCTGCAATCTCACTTCCTCTTTCTGTCCAGCTCTTTTACCTCCTGTCTGTCTGTACAGACCTCCAGACCTTTATGGTTAACTAATGTTGGAATTAAAGGCATGTGCCACCATGCCTGGCTCTGTTCCCAGTGTGGCCTTGAACTCACAGAGATCCAGATGGATCTCTGCCTCCCAAATGCTAGGATTAAAGGCGTGTGCTACCATTGCCTGACTTCTATGTTTAATATAGTGGCTGGCTTTTTCCTCTGAATCTCAGATAAGCTTTATTAAGGTGCACTATATTTTGGAGGACACAATATATCACCACACTGAGTTATGTAGAAAATGAACCCAGTGCCACTCAGAAAGCAAAACCTCTGTCCTGGAGGGTCCACATTGATCTTAAATAAACTTCTTTTTCCTACAAAAGAATTATGGTGAGTGAACTGAGTCATGCAATATTTAAAAAACAACCAAACAAACAACCAACTAACCAAACAACCAAACAACTAACCAACCAACCAACCAAACAAACAAACAAACAAACAACCCAACAACTAACCAACCAACCAAACAAGCATCCAATCAAACAACTAACCAATCAATCAACCAACCAACCAACCAACCAACCAACCAACCAACCAACCAACCAAACAAACAAACAAACATGCCAAGGCAAATTGCACTATCCCTTGAGTGAGATGAGCACCATAAATAAGCCAGAAGAGAGCGAGCTGAAGCCACAGGCAGGTTACTGAAATGTGACTAGTTTGTCTGTTTTTCTACTGCTGGGAAGGTGGCAGTGTGTCCATTTTTGGCCTTTGTGGGTCCTCATGGTCTTGCTCATCTGGAAACATACCAGACCCAGGAGGAACTTGGTCTGCCAAGATTTTTTTTGAAAGTAAAAAGACAGTATTTAAATGGCCAGTTCTACCCAACCTGTGCCTAATATTTGCAAGGGCTCTGTCATCATCTGCTTCTTGAAAACACCTCAAGACTAAAAGCGGCAGCAGCAGCAGCAGCAGCAGCAGCAGCAGCAGCAGCAGCAGCTCTCTAAGCCTCCCCCAGTCCCTTTCTCACAATTTTCTTCCTTTAATGAAGGAAAGAGACATGGCAGAGTGTTGCAGTTGGGAGCTTGCTGAGCTACAAGTGGACAGTAAAGAGCTCCCTACTGCCAGTGTGCCAGGTGTTTGCTGATTATGAAACAGAATAATGGATAATAACTGCCTTAGTGTGTTGATCAATGCAGTTCGCTCCTATGATGCAGGAGAGGTCACTGGAGACAATGTGTAGGCCTCTCATGGCTCCTATTCATTAACAAAACACAGCCGGCTAGAATACAGGCTCCATTACCTAGTTGCAGCCATGATGGGGACCCTGCATCAAGTTGTAATTAGGTTTGATCAGGGCTGGGGTATAATCAGAATCACTCTGAATTAATTTTCTACTTGTGAAAGGATATGCAGTTAGGTTGATTTAGTGGTAACCAAAGCAACCCCTTTTCTACGACTCTTCAAGCTTAAAAAGAGAGACTAGGAGGAGTGGAGAGGGGTGGGGGAAACAGGAGACAAACATTTCAGTCCTATTAATGCATCACGGCTGCTTAGGAGAAAGTGTGCTACAGTCAGTACACATGCACTGTAGACGGCAATCACTGCCTGGGTCATAGAAACTTCGGTGGTCTCTCTATGCCCGAAGCAGATCTGGGGATGCTCCATTTCCCCGTCTCAGAAGGACAAAACAAAACTAAACAACAACCTTGTCTCAAGAAAAAAAAAAAATTAGTTCAGCTTTTCCCATAATGCAGTCTAGTGGTGATACTTTCTCAATCGAGGTTCCCTCTTCCAAAATGACTCCATCACAATAATTAAGTCAAGAAAATAAAGATTGTTATCAAAAATAACTTCTATACAGGTGGGATTGTTACAAATATCCAATTGGTGTTCAGTTCACAAGATGCAGGACTATGAGGCAATCAATCAGCACTGACTCACAGAGGGTGACTTCCTGTTCTTTCTGCCTGAGATATTTTTGTACGTCTCAGGATAAACAGAAACACATTCCTTTTCAAGACTTTTTTTTTTTGGTTTTTCGAGACAGGGTTTCTCTGTGTAGCTTTGCGCCTTTCCTGGAACTCGCTTGGGAGACCAGGCTGGCCTCGAACTCACAGAGATCCGCCTGCCTCTGCCTCCCAAGTGCTGGGATTAAAGGCGTGCGCCACCACCACCCGGCTCAAGACTTTTTGTTTAATCCCCTTCTGAGTGAATGAGAATTGCTGTAGAATGCCCACCACAGAGATTTGCAATCTTTCCCAAGTCTGTTGTTCACTCAGTTATGGGTGGGATCAAAAGAGGATGGTTGGCCAGGGAAGGACCCTTGAAAATCTTTCTATGCCTAGAGAGTATCAAGCTACAACCAGAACTGAACTAAGAGTTTTTGCACAGAATCTACAACTTCAGTTTAGAAATCAAGACAAATGCAAAATTGTTACTGTCTGGGGGTCTTGATGGAGTTTGTTTTCTCTGCTGATCAAAAAACTAAAAGGCAGGAAAAGCCTCAGGTACAGCAGGTAGCAACAGGTAATGGATTTTACTAAAAGTGAAAAAGCACCCATGCACCAAGGCACACAGAGCAAAGGACTCCCCCCAACGTGGAAAGGGGATTTAGAAACTAAAATCCAATTTCTCCTGGAGGCTGGGGGTTTTAAGTGTTTTTGGTGGCCTGGGATGCTTCCCCCCACCCCACCCCTTTTTACTTTGGTCAGCCTAGACAAAGAAAAGTGGGGTAATTGGCTCCCAGCTCATGTCCAGGGCCAGCTTAGGCAGGGCATCTGAAAGGCTCCCCCCCCCCCGCCCCCCGCCCCCACCGCTGCGGGTAAACGGAAGCCTGCCAGCTCTCTCCTGGCTGAAGATGAAGCTGGGAGTTTGCTGTCTTGTTGATTTACAGCCCTTTTCTCTGTCTGCCTGTCACAGGCTATCTGACTGCTATATTCCCTCAGAGTGATGCTGAGACCCTGCTGGGGGAGAGGCCAGTGGGATAGGATATAGTGGGGGATGGACGTTCCTTTTTTCTTTTAACTCACTCTTCTCAAGAGAAAGCCCTGACTCCATTCTGAGGCAGCTTAGGTTCGAGTGAACTTATGTGATTGGGAACACAGCCATTACTAAAGTGCAAATCCTAGAAAAGCAGCCATATTTTCAGAATTGTCAGCAAAGAGCAAGTGATCACAAGGGCAAAGATTCTTCCACAGATGATCAGGGATGGGGGTGAGGGTGGGTGGGGCTCATTTCTGTGCAGGAAACACTGTGGTCACCACCATCATAATGCACTCCCTAAATAAATTTCCAAGTTGGTGGTTTGTTTGTTTGTTTGTTTGTTTATTTGAGACATGGTCTTAGATGTAGCACAAGATGGCCTTCAATTTGCAGTGATCCTCCTGCCTTACCTGAGTGCTGGGATTATAGGTGTGAGGTACCATGTCCCAACAAGGTTTTCAGTAAGGAAGACAGGGGCATGGTGGTGCATGCCTTTAATCCCAGCACTAAGAAGGCAGAGGCAGGTGGATCTCTGAATTTTAGGCCAGCCTGGTCTACAGAGCTAGTTCTAGGACAGCCAAAGCTACACAAAAAAACCCTGTCTTGAAAACAAAAACAAAAACAGACAAACAAGCAACCCCCACCCCCATAATCCTAGCACTTGTGAGTCAGAGATCTGTCTGGATCTCTGTGAGTTCAAAGCCACCCTGAATTACATGAGATTGACTCAGTCTAGGAGAGAAACAGAGCCAGGCAGTGGTGGCACACACCTTTAATCCCAATACTTGGGAATTATGAACCTTTAATCCTAGCACTTGAGATCTCATGCCTCTGCTAACAGTGTTTGGGAACCATACACCTTTAATCCCAGCACTAGGAAGGAAGTGTTATGGCTGGGCAGAGAAAAGTATATAAGGCATGAGGAGACAGAAACTAAAATTTTTTTTCACTGGAGCCCTTTTTCAGCTGAAGCCCTTTTTGGCTGGACCCCTTTCGGCTAAGGACTCAGAGACATTCAGTCAGAGGATTCATGGAGTTGGCGAGGTGAGAAGTAGCTGTGGCTTATTCCTTTGTCTCTCTGACCTTTCATCATTTACCCTAATATCTGGCTCTGGATTTATTATTACTATTATTATTATTATTATAAGACCATTTTAGAATTTCTGCAACAGCAGTCAGGTCATCGAGCTTGGAGGCAAGTGCCTTTACCAGCTGAGCTATCTTGCCAGCCCTGGATGAATTCTTAAGTGTTATGCCCAGAGTAAAACACTTCCAGAGGTGAATCTATTCATGACACAGATTGAGAACAGAATCTGAGGTTGTGGAAGAGTTTCCAGGAATGCCAGAGTACTTTAAAAGGAACCAGGGAGGACATGGGGGAAATGCTACTTTGATGCTGAAGTTGGCTTAGATAGAATTCAACTAGTTCTCCTCAGATTAGAAACAATTACCACTGCTCAAACCCCAGCTGAACTAAGGCTGCAAATCGCTTCCATTTGTAGGGAACGGCTGGGAGATGACTCTCCATAATGAAGGCTCAGAAACAGGGCTGTAGTTTGTGTGAGATGTAAACAGAGCCTTGCTTGTTTTCCCTGTCGGAAGCTCTAATTCATTTCTAATTACCATCTCTGGGGAAAACACTGTGTTGTCGTTGCCTCTTAAATGCCTTCCTCTTTTGGGGGGAAAATCCCCCACATATTTTTAGGTCATTAGGAAAACCTTGTTTTGTTTTGGCTGTTTTTGTTCAACAAAGCAGAATTATTATTTCATTTCATTCCCAGTTGACACAGTGGAGGAAGTGGCCGTGTACATTTAAAATTGGTGATGGATTAACCATAATTGGGAGCTCTCCCAGGGTGTTGCTCTTCACAACTACGTGCTTACCCAAGACCGAAGAGACACATCTTGGCTGTTTGGAGAACAAATGTTGCCATGTGATATACTTTTCCTTAACTTTTGACTCAATATTGCCTTTTAACATTAAAAAATAAAAATCCACAAAGAAAAGATAAATGCCCTTAAAGTTATCAAATGTAATAAAGAAAAGCCTATATGGTTTTGTATAAACAGGGAAGTAGATCATGGCAGAGATCGACATGTATTGGTTCTTCATATTATAAAATGTTACCCAAATGTATGTTAAAATGTAAGTGGGTAAGATTGTTTTTCAGCTTAAACTGAGATTATTATTATTTTTTTTTCCAGGGATTTGGTTAGTTCTTACAGTAAGTTTAGAGATTGGCTGGACTGATGGGATACATTTTTTTTTCTTCTTTTTTCCTTTGAGGCATGGCCCAAGCTTGCCTTGTACTCGGCAGGTATATTCTCCAGGTTGGCTTTGAACCCACGATCCATCTGTTCCAGCTTTCTAAGTGCTGGAGTTATGGAATGTATGACTGTGCTTGCTTTTCTATTACAGCAAATGAAGGTGGAGGGAATCAAGGCATTCCACACAGAAGACCTGTGGCTAGGCAGGAAGTAGGTGGGACTAACAGAGAGAATTAAAAGAGCAGGAAGGCAGAAGGAGACTGCCTGCCAGCCAGCAACCGCCAGGACAAGCAGCATGTAAAGATGCCGGTAAGCCACGAGCCATGTGGCAAGGCATAGATTTATAGAAATGGATTAATTTAAGATATAAGAACAGTTAGCAAGAAGCCTGCCACGGCCATACAGTTTGTAAGCAATATAAGTCTCTGTGTTTACTTGGTTGGGTCTGAGCGACTGTGGGACTGGCAGGTGAAAGAGATTTATCCTGACTGTGGGCCAGGCAGGAAAACTCTAGCTACAAATGGCGCCCAACGTGGGGCAAGAATTTCCACTTAAAACCTGAGAAAGCGTAAAAAGAAGATTCTAAAACAGGAGCTAAAAGAGCTTCCTAGTTGTCTTTCTCAAGTTAGCTGCAGCCTGCGGGCTTGAGCTACTGTATGGTGGGTTCCTAGCATACGTGTTTGACCTGTAGTATGGCGGGAATGAGGCGTCTGCAAATGGCACAGTAAGCTGCGTGGTGGATTTAGCCTTTGCTAGTACAAAACAAAAAGAAGAGGTTTCTGGGCTAAACGCTGCTTTGATAGAAGCATAGACCCACAAAGGCTCCCAGAGCTGGTGGTAAACGTATCACCGCCATGTTGGGAAGCTAAGGTGGGCGGAGCCAACAGGCACAGCACCGTTTCAGTCTTAGAATGCTGCAGTTTAAAATAACAGGTTCACAATAAGACAGATTCAGATGGAACAAGACTTTAAATGCTTTAAAATGTGTGTAAAAAAATACGTAGGCTTGAAAGAGACAAAAAAGGTGATATATACAGTTATATAAAAAATAGTTTTAAAAAATAAAGTCTTTAAAGAAACAGTAAAGGTAGTATAAAATATAAGCCACGTAAAGATGGATATCACACAAAGAATCTACATTGTGTTGTCTTTGGGATTCTTAACTACAGAGAGATATTTGATTGTAAAGGAAACTGAGTTAAACCAATATGTATATTTTAAAGATACCTTGACTTCAAAATTTGGATGTAAAGATATGTTGCTTTAAAAAGGAAGCTCTGCTTTTGTTTCCACAGAGAGCCAGAGGCTATGGATTTGTTCCAGACTAAGATACATCAGGTTTGACCAGCCAAGACCACCTGAAAGGTCTCCGATGACACCATGGCTCAGATGATCCAACATCCAGAACCATTTCAAGGCAACTGGCTCAGACGATATACTCTCACGGACTACTCCATAATTCTAAGATTTTCTTTGTGTCCCCATAAGATACAGTGTCCCCCTCCAGCAGGAAGCAATAAGAGAAGCTACGCCCAAATTCCCAAATTATATGTAATTTACTTTGTTAAGGTTAAAACCTTCCTTTTTGAAAAAAAAAAAAAGGGGGGGGAAGTGCTGTGGGATGTTCTGTATGGCAAATGTGTTGCTAATAAAGTACTGATTGGCCAGTGGCTAGGCAGGAAGTAGGTGGGACTAACAGAGAGAATTAAAAGAGCAGGAAGGCAGAAGGAGACTGCCTGCCAGCCAGCAACCGCCAGGACAAGCAGCATGTAAAGATGCCGGTAAGCCACGAGCCATGTGGCAAGGCATAGATTTATAGAAATGGATTAATTTAAGATATAAGAACAGTTAGCAAGAAGCCTGCCACGGCCATACAGTTTATAAGCAATAGAAGTCTCTGTGTTTCCTTGGTTGGGTCTGAGCGACTGTGGGACTGGCAGGTGAAAGAGATTTATCCTGACTGTGGGCCAGGCAGGAAAACTCTAGCTACACGGCAGGTATATTCTCCAGGTTGGCTTTGAACCCACGATCCATCTGTTCCAGCTTTCTAAGTGCTGGAGTTATGGAATGTATGACTGTGCTTGCTTTTCTATTACAGCAAATGAAGGTGGAGGGAGTCAAGGCATTCCACACAGAAGACCTGGGAGGAAGGGAGCTGTGGGCAGGCAAGGGGGCTGGAGAACTGTGTCTCAGGGGTCAGGCTAGAGGGAACTGTGGGGCTCACAACATTCGGCTCTACACCTCCAAGGTGAACTCTAGTGTTGAGAAGTGGGCAGAAGTGGGTCAGTTCTAAGCACTCCTGAAGAAGAAATTCTTCAGTATTTAGGTTACGGAGAAACAAGAAGAGATTTTGGTTACTTCTTTTTGTCTGTTTGTTTGTTTGTTTGTTTTTGAGGCAGGGTTACTCTATATAGACCTGGCTGTCCTGGAACTCACCATGTAGACCAGACTGGTCTTGAGCTCAGAGATCTGCCTTCCTCTGCTTCCAGGGTGCTGGGATTAAAGGTCTGTGCCACCATGCCTGGCTGAGAATTTGGTTACTTCATATATTGTTATTAAAGCACCAGGCAAAACTATTTCCTCATCTGTTTTTTTACCACCTGAATTTTTACATGATAAAGGCCAATTGCATTTGTTGCAACAATGGAAGATTGGAAAGACTGAAAACTCAAAAATATACATTATATAAAGTTCTTCCTACTGTGTATGGGAGGCCGTGTGTGTGTGTGTGTGTGTGTGTGTGTGTGTGTGTGTGCAGGTTGTGTGTGTGTAGGCTGTGTGTGTGTAGGCTGTGTGTGTGCAGGCTATGTGTGTGTGCAGGCTGTGTGTGTGTGTGTGTGTGTGTGTGTGTGTGTGTGTGTATGTAATTTTAGGTGGCAAACTGGGAAAAAAGATATTCCTAAAATAGTCTTTTGAAAAAATGTTTCATGTTAAAAGGTCAAAAATACAAGTGCTCAGCCAGGCGTGGTGGTGCACGCCTTTAATCCCTGCACTCATGAGGCAGAGACAGACAGATCTCTGTAAATTTGAGGCTAGCCTGGTCTACAAAATAAGTTACAGAAAAACCAGGGTTATTATACAAGAAACCCTGTCTTGAAAAACCAAAACCAAACTAAACCAAACCAAAACACAAAAAACAAAAACAAACAAAAAACACCACAAATGCTTAATTCACACCATCCATCATTAGAGGTAAACCTGATACTTGGTACACAAAGCCGAGAACCAAGATTTTCCAGCATTTATTTTTAACCTACCATCTTTCTGACTTGTGGGAGAAATAAGGAAACTGGGAAATTCGGGCCCAGGTCACTTAGCTGGGAGGTCCTGGGAGCAGTGTGAGCAACAGTGTCACCGTGAGCTTGACCCTCCCTACTCAAGACCTCCTGATTTAGAGATTGTGGGAGTGCAGCCCAGCAAGCTGGGTTCTGTTTTCGTATCCAGAACTATTACTGTCATAGCATCAACCTTTTGTTTTCATTAATTTTTAATTTAGCATACAAATTAATTTTGGCATCTGAATCATATATGTCCTTATACTTTGTTCATGTTAATATGCCCTCCCTCTCTTCCCAAACTGTTTTTAGTCAATGTGCTAGCCAGTTTATGCCATTTTAGAGAAGGGAACCTCGTGTAAGAATGCCCTGCAGACTGTCCTGTGGGAAACCTGTGGTGCGTTTTCTTGGTTGATGATTGATGCGGGAGGGTTCGGAGCACTGTGGTTGACGCCACACCTGGGCAGTTGGGCCTGGGCTGTACAAGAAAGCAGGCTGAGCAAGCCACGGGGAGCAAGCCAGTAAGCAGCACTCTCTATGGCCTCTGCGTCAGCTCCTGCCTCGGGTCCCTGCCTTCCCTCAGCCGTGGCCCGTGATGTGGAAGTATGAGTGAAATGAACCCTCTCTTCCCCAAGTTGTTCACCATAGCAACAGAAACACCCTGGCTGAGATAACTGAAAAATATGACTTGTACATATTTATGGGGTACAATGTGATATTCAGTATGCACATATCATGTGCAATGCTCAAATCAGGCTAATATGCTTTCACAGCACCCGAAATACACCTTTGTGTAGAAAGCATTCAAGACCCCCCTTCTAGCTAGAAGACCTCTGATGTGTACACACAAGATTAACATTTAGACTATGCAAAGAGCCCAGTTAAAAAGAAAGGGGCATGAACTGAGCAGAGAGTTCTCCTTCCATTTTTTTTTTTTTTAATCCTGGCACGATTGGACACTAGACAACCTGGGGAAGGAACCCGGGTCCTCTGGAACATCAGTCAGTGATCTTAACTGCTGAACCACCTCTCTCCTCTGAGCAGAGGGTTCTCAAAAGGAGAAATACAAATGTCCAGTAACTATTTTGAAAGTGTTAAATATTACTAGCTATAAAGGGAATGCAGATTAAAACTTCTCTAAGAAGCATTGCACCTCTGTCAGGATTGTGGTGATATTGTGTTCCCCAAAATATTGTGCACCCTAATAAACTTACTTGGGATCAGAGAACAGAACAGCCATAATATTAAACATACAGGATAGGCAGTGGTAGCACATGCCTTTAATCCTAACATTCCAGAGGCAGAGATCTGTCTGGATCTTTGTGAGTTCAAAGCCACGCTGGAAACAGTCAGGCATGGTGACACACGCCTTTAATCCCAGGAAGTGATGGCAGGAAGCAGAAAGGTATATAAGGCATCGAACTAGAGCCTGGTTAAGCTTTTAGGCTTTTGAGCAGCAGTTCAGCTGAGATTCATTTGGATGAGGACTCAGAGGCTTCCAGTCTGAGGGAACAGGATCAGCTGAGGAATTGGCAAGGTGAGGAGGCTATGGCTTGTTCTGCTTCTCTGATCTTCCAATATTCACCCCAATAACTGGGCTCAGGTTTGTTTTTAGTAATAAGACCCTTTAGGATTCGTGCTACACAGGATGGCTACCATCAAGAAAATAAACAACAATCGAGACAGGCAAGGGTGTGGGGAGAGTGTGCAGGTGAGTGGAACCTGGTGTAGCCACTCTGGAAATCAGCCCGAGGCTGCTCTCAGTTTTTTGTTTTGGTTTGGCTTTTCTTTTCTTTCTTTTTAAAAAAAGATTTACTTATTCATGTATTTTTATGTATACACCAGAAGAAGGAATCTGATCTTGTTACATACAGATGGTTGTGAGCTACCGTGTGGTTGCTGGGAATTGAACTCAGGAAGATCAGTCAAGTGCTCTTAACCACTGAGCCATCTCTCCAGCCCTTGGTTTGGTTTTTCAAGACAGGGTTTCTCTGTGTAGCCCTGGCTGTCCTGGAACTCACTCTGTAGACCAGGCTGGCCTTCCTCTGCTTCCAAAGTCCTAGGATTAAAGGCATGTGCTGCGACCATGCAGCTGAGGCTTCTCAAGAAGCTTAAACTAGAACTGCTACATGATCTAATGATACCAACCCTGGGCTCATACCCCAAAGGTTCTACATCCTACTGAGGGATTTTTGGATATCCATCTTATTTCTGTTCTATTGACAATACCCAGGAAGTGCCTGGATATTCCACAGCCCTAGGAAAATAATTTGATCAGATTATTGTAAAATTATTTCCCTGAAGTATCATGGTATGTTCCCAGAGGAGTCTAGACTGTTTTTATGTGTGTAGGTTTTGAATGTCACCAGGCTTACAAGCATAAGTTTGCATCCTAGATCGGGGAGAGACTCAGACCCCCACCAACCCTGGAGGAAGTTACCCTTGCTCAAGCAAATCATTTCCCCCTTCTGCTCATGCAAGCAACCCTAATGAAACTCAGTGAGTCACACACACAGAAGAGACGTGAAGTGGGATGGGTCTTGGGAAGAAGGTTTGGGAGGAATGAAAAGGGAATAGAGGAGAACGGGATTGAATATGATCCAAGTACTTTATAAATGTGTGGGAAGCTTTGAGAGTGTGCAGGAAAGGGATAGATAAACAGAAACACCAGGAAGGAATCTGAATAGAATATTATTTTAAGGTGTGTTATTTTTTGTTTATGTTGCATTTGTTTAACTCTGTGAGGCTGTGTTACTGTGCCTATGTAAAATACCTGATGATCTAATAAAGAACTGAACGGCCAATAGCAAGGCAGGAGAAAGGATAGGTGGGGCTGGCAGGCAGAGAGTATAAATAGAAGGAGAAATCTGGGAAGGGAGATCTAAGATCGAGGAGCCAGAGAAGGAGGAGGACTCCAGGGGCCAGCCACCCAGCTACACAGTGAGCCACAGGGTGAGAGTAAGACTTACAGAAGTAAGAGAACGGAAAAAACCCAGAGGCAGAAAGTAGATGGCATAAGTTAAGAAAAGCTGGCAAGAAAGAAGCTAAGCTAAGGCCAGGTATTCATAATTAAGAATAAGCCTCCATGTGTGATTTATTTGGGAGCTGGGTGTCAGGCCCCCCAAAAAGAGCAAAAACCCCCAACAACAGAATCTATCATGTCTAATGCTGTAGGCTCTTATATTAAGAGGGAGAAAATAAAAACCCAACCAACCAGAGAGCAGCTAACAAACAGAATGACAGGAATTGGTAAAAAACCTCCTGCAGGGATAACCTTAAATGTGAACACTCACTGATGAAGAGGCAGAGACTTACTGGCTGGATAAAAAAACTACATTTAACTTTCTGTTGTCTCTAAGAAACACACCTCATCAGTAAAGGCACCCATATAGGCTGAGTCAAAGGATGGCCTGGACAAGCCATAGCCAACATAACAGCTGTGCCCTGTGAGTTCACTGTTATTCAGTAAATCCTGATGCTGTGGACATAGACGTAATCATGTGTTTCTGACCCAGAATGGTCATGGCCCAGATACACAATGGAATTTCACAAAACCACAAGGCAATCATCATGACATTTGCAGAAAAATGGGTTGAACCAGAAATCATTATGTTAAGTTTAATAAGCTAGATTGAGAGAGACTAATTCCATGTTTGTCTTATATGTAGAACCATAGAACCTAGGTGTGTTTTTGTTTGTTTGTTTGTTTTGTTTTAAAACAGGCTCTTACTCTATAGTTCTAGCTGGTCTGGAACTTTCTATAGACTGGTATGGCCTCGAACTCATAGAGATCTCTCAGTGCTGGGATTAGAGGCATGTTCCATCATGCTGATGGAACCTAGTTTTAATTGTGTGTGTGTGTGTGTGTGTGTGTGTGTGTGTGCGCGCGCGCACGCGCACACACGTGTAGAACATGAAGCTAGACTAGAAAGGCCGTGAGAGGGAAGGAAGAGTTGGAGTGTAAGAGAACATGTAATAAGAAAACAGAAGGGAAACCTGGGAGAACGGAACGAATGTGGGGGATAATGAAGGAAGGGAACGGATTAGAACAAAGTGTAATGGCACATATGCATGAGAATGTCACAATGAAACCCATATTTTGTATGCTAACCTACTTTTTTTTTTTTTTTTTTAAGAAAAAAGAGGCAGCTGCCACTGTGGCAATCTTCTTGGGGTTCCCAGTCTACAGAATTGTGAGTCAAAGTCATCCTTGTACATTATCAAGCCTCAGGCTTATGTTATGGGTACAGAGCATGGGCTGAAGTATGGAAATGCATGTTTCTACAAGGTGAGGATCTCAGTAATTCCTCAAAAGCAGATGCAGGTGATGATAGAGAAACTGTGGTCTTCCCCGGAGAGCCTGCTTCAGAGGAACTGAACCGGGTGAGGGCTGTAGTCACATGCCTAGCAGGCATCCTGGCCCCCCCTCCCCCTGGCCTGAGATGCACCTCTCTAGGGGCGGATGTACCAACATAGGAAAGGGCCCAGAATAGGCTGTCTTGACAGCCGTGATACACGGAAGTCAGCTGAAGGCATAAAGGAAGTCTGACGAGAAAGGGGCATGATGATTCCGGGACGCCTTTGAAGTACCATGGGGACCTCTTAGTGGTCAGGAGAATAAAGTACTTTAGAGTGACTCTCACTGGCCATCACCTCCCCAGCCACCTGCCTCTCTAGCCTTTAGGGGTCTCTGAGCGACACACAGGACCTGGCAGACACTGCTTCTAGGGCTGTCACTACAAAAGGTTTGACTTTTTAAAAAAGATATGAGGCCAGGGATACTTCTAATGTTTAGAGACATTGTTTTATTATTTTTAAATTTTGGGTACATGAATGTGGGTGTATCTGGCTTTTTACATGGGTCCTGGGGATTAGAACTCAGGTCCTCAAGCTTGTGTAACACTCATCCGGTAAGTCTTTCCCCAGCCTCCAAAGTTTTGAGACTTGGGTATATTAAAAATAGAGAAATCCAGCAAAGGACTACTGAAATGACAGTGTGTATCGTAAGTGTATGTGTAGAGATATGGAGCTTGCATTTAACTATGTAACGACTTCACACAAAAATATTGTGAGGTCATTCAGTTTTGAATTCACAATTCGGTAAGATTTCTTTACAATATTAATTCATGATAGGTGACAGAATCCAGAAATGGAACAGCTTTAAAATTGTATGACGGCCCCTTTCCTCCCCAGCACTTCAGCGTGTCTTTGTCTAATTGTCTGTCAGCGTCACTGGGAGATGATGTCAGGGTGCTAAATTTGAGGCCCTTTAGCAAGTGACCTCTGGCAGAAATAGCTCTCTCCGTTTGGCTCCAGACTAAGTCCTGCTATTAAGTATGTTCTCTATGTTTTTATTTCTATAATTTGCAAAGGATTTTGCAGGAAATTTCTTGTTAGCCACCTGCATACTTTGAATGATGAAGCATGGAGCTCACATCTGTTTCTTCTGACTTAGGTGACTCGTTTGCCAAAGCTGGTCAATAGCGCTTGGATTTAGGCTAGCGGCTGTGACTGGCCTGTGGTGCTGGCTCTGTCGTGTACTTACAGAGTGTGGGTTTTGCTGGTCATCCATTCCTCCTCCTGCTCCTCCTCTTCTTTTCCTGACACAGGGTCCCTGTGAATCCCAGGCAGACCTTGGATTTACAGTCTTCCCAGCTCAGCCCCCCGGGTGTTGATTTCCAGGCATATGCCACTACGTCTGGCTGGAGAGTCTGCTGTTTCCATATAAATTTGACTTTATGGATTTTGCTGAGCCTTTGTGACTCACAGAGGTTCAGCTGCCTCGGTTGAGCAGTGTTTAAATTAGCACCAAATTGTATCAGGCTGCTCGCTCCAATAATAGCCCCATTGGCCAGGCACGTTTGTTACTGGTGGCCCATTAGGTTCTTGTTAGTGACCGGGAGCGATCATGTGTGGTTTGTCACGTGAAGAATCTGGCAAAAATTTCTCTGGTGTGTGACTCCACTACACTATCCCAAGCAGTTGTGGCATCAAAGTATCTGTAAAATTATTCATTCATCGTGTGTGTGTGTGTGTGTGTGTGTGTGTGTGTGTGTGCGCGCGCGTTCTCATCTTCAACAGTGTTGTAGCTGTAGATTCAATGAACGACAGACCAGAGCGGAACAGGGGCTTGCTGAGAGGTGGAGAGTCTGCCAGCTGGCCCTGCGGCCTGCTCAGCTCCTAGGAGGCTATTCTTGACACCTCGTCCCATACGGCAGTGCACTCTTGAGGGTCAAGCAGGTCCTTGGAGTGACAGAAACATACCCCACACTGGATCCAGGCAGACAGGGGGAGGGGAGGCAGTGGATGGTGGGGGTCCTTGTGAAGGGATCTTAAGGATGTGTGTCTTCATACATGAGCTCGTGGAAACGCAACTGTGGGAAGGCAGTCCTGGTCTCTCTGCCTCTGAGCCACCAAGGAATGAAAGAGGATTCTCAGAGCCTCTCAGCGTCTTTTCACAATTAAAACAAGCTGCTTTTCCTTCCTTCTTCCTTCCTTCTTTTCTTCCTTCCTTTCTTTTTTCCTTCCTTCTTTCCTTCTTCCTTCCTTCCTTCCTTCCTTCCTTCCTTCCTTCCTTCCTTC
>CABHPP010117837.1:10510-23371 GCA_902168425.1 Peromyscus attwateri | reverse complement strand
CCTCCCTCCCTCCCTCCCTCCCTCCCTCCCTCCCTCTTTCTTTCTTTCTTTCTTTCTTTCTTTCTTTCTTTCTTTCTTTCTTTCTTTCTTTCTTTCTTTCTTTCTTTCTTTCTCTTTTTTTGGTCCACTTCGTTTGAGACAGGGTCTCACTATGTCTTGGTTGGCCTAGAACTGGCTATGTAGATCAGGCTTCCCTGGAATTGGCTATGTGTTTGGAACTCACTATGTAGACCAGGCTGGTCTGGAACTCACAGAGATCCACCTTCTGCCTCCCCAGGGCTGGGATCACAGTTGTGTGCCCCTGGACCTGGCAGAAACAAGCTTACTTGCTAGTTTTTAGAAATTCACTGAATTTCACCCTCACATTCACTTCCTCATGCCTGGCTAGATCTACCTGTCCGATGTGGTCTAGAGATGAATCCCTGCTTCCCATGTGGAGTCTTCCCGGACAGCATTAGAACAACCCAACGCCTGTCCTCTGATTTATATTCTGTGGTGTGTGTCCATGCCTTGCTGTTGCAGTTGAGATGACAAGGTCCTTGATGAATATGACAGTATCGTCTTTGCCTCCTCAGTAGCAAGGACCCAAAAAGTGTGGATTTATTGACCTGCAAAGAGTCTCACATGGAATCTTACCAATTAATGTTTTGAGGTCCCAAGCCAGAGGACTCTGGTTCAGAGGCCTGGGCACAGACTCTGTTCAGACAACTCCTGCAAAGACTGGATGGGGCTACCCTCCTCTGTACTGTGCTTTGCACTCAACACTCTACATTTACAGAGCAGACTCAGTATCTGAATGGAATCTATCACCTTATCCATCAGTTAGAGTGTTCCTTGAGTTCATGAAGATGTAGTCATGAGTCAAGAACCCAGCACAAGTCAGTCAGAGCTCCTCACACACCATATGCTCTGCTGCTTAGAAATGCTCTGTGTGTTTTACTCCCCGAGTAATTTAGTCCTGGATTTTACTTTTAAAAGATAATTTGGGGTTAGGGATTTAGCTCAGTGGTAGAGAGCTTGCTTAGCAAGCATAAAGGCCTGGGTTCGGTCCTCAGCTCCAAAAAAAAAAAAAAAGAAAAAGATAATTTTTTCTTTCATTTGATTTTTTTGTGTTGTGGTGTATGTATGTGTGTGTGTGCACATGCACAAGTCGATTCCTCTGTGTTAATATAAGCATGTGCATGCTCTCTGTAATGTACACCAGGCTAGACCAGGCTAGTTGACTCATGCACTTCCTGTTGGGCATTGGCTTTCCTGTCTGTGCCTCCCATCTCCCTGTACGAGGGCTGGGACACAATTGCTCACACAGAGCGTCTGGCTTTTCCATGGAGTCTGGGCATTTGGATTCAGATCCTTCCCTTCTGTGGCAAATTCTTTTACCCATTGATGTACTGCCACAACCTGAAATAGGCATGCTTTCTTTAAAAACCACACATAGTGCGTGTGTGCGTGTGTGTGTGTGTGTGTGTGTGTGTGTGTGTGTATGTGTGTGTGTGCGCGCGCGCGCGCGATGTGTGTATATGTGTGTGTGTGTATGTGTGTGTGTGATGTGTGTGTGTGTGTGATGTGTGTGTATGTGTGTGTGCATTTGTGTGTGTGTGTGTGTGTGTGTGTGTGTGCATGCATGAGTGCCGTGGAGCATGAGTGGGGGACAGAGGACAACTTGCTGGATTTATCAATCATTTCAGCATGTGGGTCCCGGGGATTAAATTCAGATCCTAAGGTTTGGTGGCAGGTGCCTTTGCTCACTGAGCCATCTCCCTGACCAGAGGCAACCTTTCTCACAAGGGAAGTGAGCATGCTCAGTTCCATCCCCGCTTCCCTCATCACTCGTGCCACCTGGGAGGAGAAATGAGCCTGTTCTTAATTCTGTGCCTCCTCTTCTCTCCTTCCATTGAAACCTGCCTGTTCCCCTGTTCACGCTTTCATTGGCCCTGTGAATGTTGGCTGCCCAGTGCTAACCCTGGGAATCAGCCAAGTAGAACAGGCCTTGCCATCAGGACCAAGGTATATATGATATAAATAGTAAAGATATTACTTCCTGGCTTCTGCCTCTTCTGCTGGGCTGATGCTTAGAAAGTGTCCGGTGCTGGCAATGTGACTCTTTATTCTTGGCAGTCAGAAAGGACTTCGGCACTGCAGCCCATGAAAGAAGTGAACTGTACAGAGGGGCTGGGGAGCAGAGTCAGAAGAGGGCCTCTGTAGAGGGACCTTTCCTGACATTTCAAAAAGTGTAGTATGTAGTTAGATGTCTATCCCACCTACCACTCTCTTCAGGTCATTTCAGGAGCATGTCCTGAAGTGCTGCACACATTCTAATGGTGACACACACGGTGTGACAGGTGTCTCGGATGTGGTTGGTGTCCTGAGGGTACCAACATGGCACTTCTTCCTCTCTGTTGATGGCATCTAACCATACAGGTCTATGACCACATGCTTGGGGCAGTCTCAAATGGCAGGAGCTGGCTTGGTTCACTGTGTACAAGAGGCTTGCAGTGCCAGGGAGTGAATTCTCTACCCGTAAGAGTGTTCAAAGTATGAAGAAGGACATAGTGAGTGAGTGGATCTCTGAGTCCCAGTCTGGGGCATGGCAGTATTGTGTTCATGGAGCCTCCCCAGATAATGGCCTTTATGTTCCCTGGTTCCCTGGTGATCCTTCCTGGGAATCACCCCTCTCCACCCCCACCCCCACCCTGGCCAAACAAAAGGTCTTTTTTTTTTTTTACTTTTATTGATTCTTTGTGGATTTCACATCATACATTCCAATCCCACTTATCTCCCTGTCCCAATGTGACCATCCCCCCTCCCCCCAAAACAAAACAAAATTTAAAAGAAAAACCAAAAACTAACCAACCAAACAAACAAAAAAATGCGAAGAAACACATTCTGGAAGCTGCGGTGTGACAGTGAGTCCCACAGTTTACCCATTAGTCCATCCATCTTTTTTTTTTTTTAAATAGTCTGATTGTTCTTTATTTTATATCTAGAATCCACTTATGAGTGAGTACATACCGTGATTGTCTTTCTGGGATTGGGTTACCTCACTCAGGATGATATTTTCTAGTTCCATCCAGTTACACTAAACTTAATAGAAGAGAAAGTAGGAAGTACTCTTGAACGCATTGGCACAGGAGACCACTTCCTAAATAAAACACCAACAGCACAAACACTGAGCACAACAATTAATAAATGGGACCTCATGAAATTGAGAAGCTTTTGCAAGGCGAAAGACACAGTCAATAAGACAAAAAGACAGCCAACAAAATGGGAAAAGATCTTCACCAACCCCACATCTGACAGAGGACTGATCTCCACAGTATATAAAGAACTCAAGAAACTAGACAACAAAATACTAAACAATCCAATTAAAAAATGGGCTAAAGAGCTAAACAGAGAATTCACAAAACAAGAATTACAAATGGCTGAAAGACATCTAAAGAAATGCTCAACATCCTTAATCATCAGAGAAATGCAAATCAAAACGACTCTGAGATACCACCTTACACCTGTCAGAATGGCTACAATCAAAAACACCAATGACAGTCAATGTTGGAGAGGATGTGGAGCAAAGGGAACACTCCTCCACTGTTGGTGGGAATGCGAGCTTATACAACCACTGTGGAAATCAGTATGGCGGTTTCTCAGAAAACTAGGAATTGAACTACCTCAAGACCCAGCAATACCACTCTTGGGCATATACCCAAAGGATGCTGATTCATACCACAAAGATACATGCTCAGCTATGTTCATAGCAGCACTATTTGTAATAGCCAGAACCTGGAAACAAAAGGTCTTTAATCCTAGTTTGAACCCAACCTAAGAACAATAGCATATATCCATTTTAACGGCATGTATTTTAGTATATAGTGAAAAAATTTGAATTGATAACTTTATCTGTGATTCCATGGATATTACTGAAAGTTTATAACGTGAAGCTGAGAGTTATGGCACAGGCCTGTAATCCAACCCCAGCACTCAGAAGGCTGAAGCAGGAGGATTGTGAGTCTGAGACCAGCCTGGGTTAAGTCAACAAGTGGAGTGCAGTGTATTGGCAGAAGACCAATCGCAAAGCCACTTTGAATGACAGGTGACTGTTGGCAGCTACTGCTGACCTTGTCACAGAATTGAGGGTACCTGCCAGGGTGAAGCTCCTCGGGTGCCTCAGTGGTGCCTCAGTGGTGCCCTGGAGCCACAACCCTTGAAGAAGTTTGTAGTTTTACATGATCAAATCCTTGTCCCCTCTAAGTTGTCTTCCCTTAGTCTCGTAAAGAGGGAGGAAGGGAAGGAGGGAGGGAGAGGGGGAGAGAGGGAAGGAGGGAAGAGAGCAGAAGGAGGGAGGGGGAGAAGGGGACAAGCATGAAAGAGCTGTTAAACAAAGTAGGTTTCTTTTCTTTAAAAGTTAAAACTATATTTATTATTTTATTTCTTAATTTTTTTAGGTAATAACCGTGATGGTGTTGTTTTATAAGGAAAGACTGATAGTAGAGCCAGAAAACACAAGGAACCCAAGTATCTTAGTGCCTGATTTTGATGCAAATAAAGAAATTTAAGAGACCGAGCATTTCACAGGTAATTGTGTGCTGTGCCATCAATAAATGATTCAGTCTGAATTAGAACGAGCTGTAAGGGACAGAGAATCCAAAATAACAACTGCCTGAAAATAGTTGGTTTTTCTCGTGTGAGATTCTGGGTAAATGGTCTCAGGTCATGTGACAATTCACAGCACGGGGGACCTTGTGCTCTTTCTCATGCTGCCCTTCATTCTCATGCTCAGTTACTGCCCAAGAAGGCTGCTGCAGCTCAAGCCATTGTGTCCACACTCCAGCAGCAGCAGGAGACAGAGAAGCTGCTTCTTAGGGGCACATCTGTGAAATTGTACACATCACTTCCTCTTACATTTTTTTGGCCAGAACTCAGCTAAACTTTACAAAGAAGACCAGTCTTTATTTTGGGAGGCCACATGCTTAGTAAAGCACCCTATTGAAATGTGAGGGGGTGAGCGCAGGAAGTGGGTAACACAGGCATCCCAGCCATCACGTTGTCTCACTCACACGTAGCTCCAGGTGGTTAAATTTGGCCTGCTCTTAAACCATCGGTCCTGTTTAATGTACTAATGACCTTGCTTGGCCCTGAGATTACTCCTCATTAAACCTTTGCTGAAGCTCATACACAGAGCACATTATTCCTCTGCCTTTCTGTCTAATGGGCGAAATCCAGCCCATGTTACAATCACACAGACGCTTTATTCTCTTTTCTGGTCATCATAATTTGACCATTTTCTCATTATTCAAAACAGGGAATGATGAAAAAGAACATCTGGCTGTTTTTTCTCTTCACGCCATTTGCGGAGGACCGAAGTAGAAGATATTGAAATAATAACTAAGCCGTTGGGTTATCTGTCCTAGAAACAGTCCCCGATGCCAGGTGCTGGGCAGAGTCCTTTTCTTTGCTGTCTGTAATTGCGGCAGCAGCCTGGGGAGGAGGTAATGACATCTCCATTTGGGAGAAGAGATCTGCGGAGGAAACAGTCGCTACTGTCCTTCCCACTGCTCTCCCCACTGACTCCCTCCTGCAGGAGTTCAGCAGCATCGTCTCTCTGCTGGAGAGACCGTTTCTGCGTGCACACGGGCTGGACTCAAAGTCTGCCCAGAAGATGCAAGCAAAGTGGCTAGGCCTGCTGTGTGCCCGCCATGGTCTCTCTGCCACCCACATTTTGAACTTTGCTATTAGCAGCACTTAGGGGCACTTGAAAGAGTGGTCCCTGGGGTGTTCAGGCCAGGCACTCCATAGAAGATGGAGCAGAATACACTCATGCTGCAGGACTCTGAAAGACCAAAGATGGATTTGGGATGGCATTTACTTGGCATCTCATCTTGAGAGGGGGCAGTCATCATTTGTACACACACTCACACACTTACACACACTGTTAGGCCCAGGGCTCTTCTTTAAGGCCTGATAGCAGAGCCTGGGAGTGGTCCCTCTGTTAGTCCCCAGACCATTCTGGCCACTGTTCCAAAGGGTCCAGGTATAGGATTTGGATACAGAATCTTGAGTACTGGAGTGTGAGGCAGTGTCCCTTTGTAAGCACTGGCTGGAGGTTGAAATGTAGGCAGCGGAGAGTCAAGTCTGGAAAGGATGTGTAGGATGCATATTTGAGGACATTTTTAAGGTGAAGTGGTTTCAACAGATTGTGAGAAATGGGCTTTGGATTGGAAAGCAGGTGCAGAGGTACTCCTCCTCACCCCTGTGAGGAAGCTGGCTGCAAACTGATTACAATGCACCGGGCCACCTGATTGGCCAGCCTCCCTCTCCCTGGGCTGGAGACGTCCCTTGCCAGAGGTCTCATACTCAGCTGTTTCACATCTGTATTACCACACTGACCTTCATTGTTGACATCTGTTCTGACTGGCCAGACCGTGTAGGAGATATTCTGATGATCACCCTTGACCCTGTGTTAATATCCTTCAACTACCGTCAAGCAAGAGGGTTGTGGCTTTGCTAGCACAGTTGGGAGGCTTGAGAGAATCCTCTGAGTTGGGCATCTCACATTCTGCACTTGAAATGTTCATGCTGCACTGTAAAGGAATTGGGAAGGTCCGCTCTAGGGGAGATAGCTGGCTTGTACAGTCTGGTGGGAGGCTGTGCACAGTAGCAGTCCAGAGGCCAGCCAGTTAGTCTCTGTCTCTGTGGGATGGAGTCAGGAGGCAGGTACATACTGGAAAAACCATCTTTGCTAGGCCATTATTTTAATTTGGATTCCTGACTCCAAGCTGATTCTGCTATAAGTTGATGAAGGAAATGCAGGCAAGGTTTGGGGAAGTGACCCTGGGAAAGGGAAGACAGGCAGCAAGCAGTGGTCTCCAGCTAGTCATCTCTGCGGGCAGCTGGAACTCAGGTCTGGAAGTGCCAAGAGATTAGCAGAGGGCTGGGCCTGTTGTTAGGCAGTCTAGCTGGTTCGAAGAGTCAGAGGAATGGCCAGGTAAGTGAATACAGAGGTCTATGTTGGAACCAGGCCTGGTGTCCCGCAGTGGTTCCCATGAGGGCTGAAGTGGAGCACTGGCCAAAATTGGTACAGTTGTCAATGTTCTAGGCAAGGTGGAGAGCTGTAAGCATGTGTATATGGAATGTGTATGTGTGAGCGTGTGTGTGTGGGTGTATGTGTGTGTGATTTTAGGGCTAGAGATTCAGTTACCAGAAGCAGCGCAACAGACACTGGGAATCCAAATGCCCAGACTTAAGTCCCACTCTGGGTCCTGAGGTCTTTGGTCTCCTACTCATTGCCTGCTGGGAGCTTCCCCTGGATGGAGAGGGTTATCCAAACCAATGTTGACTGGTAGGGCCATAACTTCATCTCTGTTACCAGCCAGTAGCTCTAACTGGCTAATGTGCCTTTGAGAGGGGACACTGGAACGTTGGAACCGAGATAAGAGTCACTCCTGTATTCCTAGCAGACATCTGTCAATCACACATACTTCCCTACATGCCCCTGTTCATTCTCTGTGGACCTTAGAGGTCAAAAGCATTTGAGAATAAAGCTGTGAGAATAATCCATCTTGGGGAAGATGAGAACTCACATCCAGACTGCTGACAGAGGCTTTGTTTCACCGCCCCAGTGCCGCCTCTCTGGAAGGGAACCAGAATGAGTGAGGGGAGCTTTGGGGTCTCCACACTGGAGCCTGACATCCTCCATGTCTCCAACTAGGAAGCTTTTCAATCCAAACTGTTCATTTCCCTTTTTCTCCCAAAGATCAAAGCAAGCAATTTTTGTTTCAAATTCTTTGGTCATACACACACACACACACACACACACACACACACACACACACACATATATAATGCGTAATTGTAAGTCTTGTTTACATTCAAATAAAGCACTTCTAAATGACTCCATTTCTGATTGATATTTCGATACTTAGTATTGTAAATCCCTCATCTGGGTCAGTGGTGAATGGCAGATGCCTTGGGGAGCATATAAATCCCCCAAATACATGTGCTTCTTCCGGCCTTCTGGGTGGCGTTAAATGGGTTTATTTTTCACCCTGCACCCCCTCTGCCCTCTGCACATCATGACCCTTATTAACCTTAAGTGTTCTTGCTTTGTACAGCTTGAATGGCTGGTACACGGGATGTGTTTCAGGGAGAAAATTTAGATAAGAGTTAAAAACTCATGATTGTAAATATTCAGCAGGCATTTATTGTTTCAAAACAGCTTTTGTGATGTAGGGAACATGTTTTTCTGTCAGCTGTTCAGTATTTATTTTAACATATTAAACAGCCTCAGAAATATTCAATGCACGGAAACCTTTCTGTGTCTGAGTGGATTAAATTCACAAGCCAAATTAATGGTATAAATTGCATTTACATAATTCATTTCCCACTAAGCAGAATTTATTTAGCTGGCATCTCTGCTAATATATATATTTATGGAAAAGGCAGCCCCTTTCCGTTGGCCATGTAGCTAATTTAGCCTAAGTAGAACTTAGAAGGCATCTTTGTGTTTCGTTACCAGA
The DNA here is from genome assembly GCA_902168425.1 of Peromyscus attwateri. Taxonomy (NCBI): domain Eukaryota; kingdom Metazoa; phylum Chordata; class Mammalia; order Rodentia; family Cricetidae; genus Peromyscus; species Peromyscus attwateri. Next base: position 14,861 of record CABHPP010117837.1, on the reverse strand, counting down.
TGTCCCCCTCCACCAGACACCATCTAAATGCGACAATTAAATAGCGTACGTGTGCACAGTCTCATGCAAGGAGACAGATCTGCTGAACAAGCCAGAGTCCCTTATTTGGCTTTCCAGAACACTCCGTGATATCTTTACAAATCATCTATTTCTTGTACTTTGCTAATTTTGTGTGAAATGGCAAAACCAGTAAGAGATGAACAAAACAGGCTGAAGATCCCATGGAAACTCTGAAACTGTTAACTCAAACCAGAATGGATTTAAGATGGAAAAACAGGTAGAAAGAACCAAGTCGGGACGCTGGCAGTGCACACAGGGACCAGAAGAGCTGTGATCTGTCCTTAACTGTCCCGTCGTTCTCACAGAGCAGGGTGACAGCCACCTTGCATTTGCTGGTACAATTCTGAGTTTGGGAATGTTTGGAACAATGTCTTTTAAACAACATCAATTGTTAAGGGCCCGTCGTCATCCAGTGTTGGGTCTCCTACTCTGTCACTGGCAGAGGGGACATCGCTTCACCGTGTGAGGCTTGGCTTCGTGCAGGGGGCGCTGAAACAGGCACTGTTGCCTCAATTCCCCCCTCTCCCCGAGTGTTCCCCTCAATCTCCCCCTCTCCCCGAGTGTTCCCCTCAATCTCCCCCCTCTCCCCGAGTGTTCTCCTCAATTCCCCCCCTTCCCCAAGTGTCCTATTAAATCTCTTTGTGAAGAAAGCCAGCTGCTTGTTTTCGCTCAAGATAACGGCTGAAAAAAGCATTTTAAAACACTCCTGCGGAGCCTTCTTTCTGTAGGGCCATCCCTGTTCTCTTTGCTGTCATCTGTCTAGAAGATGACATTTACTAATTCCATGGTAATAAAAATTCACAGAAACACAAGGACATAACATGGCGTTGGAGTCACCATGGAAACCGAGGGTTCTCACCTTCACAGGGCTTCTTCTTTCTCCGTCTCCCCATACTAGTTTTTAAACTGAACTATAATTTTTATATACAGTCAGATGTGCAAGTTTTAAGAACATAATTTGCTAAGTTTGGACCAGTGTGTTTTCACACATCGCCACCATCTCCACTGAGATATAAGACATTTATTACCCCAGAAAGTACCTCCCCACCCCCTGAAAAGCCACTGTGGTTTGGCTTGTGGTCACCATCAGTGGCTTTGGCCAGACTTTGTACTGTACATAAGCAGAGTCCTACGGGGTGTATCCTCCCGGGTCTGGCTTCTTCCTCAGTACACCACTCTCGAGATTTATCCATGTGGGAGCACAGATCAGTGCCTGGCTGCAATGTTCTGTGGCCCCACTGCAACTGAGCTGTTCTGTTCCTGGGCTTGTTAGCATTTTATTTCCAATTTTGGTTATTCTAACTACAACAGTTATGAATGTGTGTCTATATAATATACATATATGCATACACACATGGTTTTGTGTTGATATTGCTTTCATTTCTCTTGGATAAATGTTAAAGTGTATAATCACTAGTTTGTATGGTAGGTATGCATTTTACTCTATAAGAAACCATGACAAGGCAAGACAGTGCAGAGGTTTCCTCATCTTCTATTCTGGCTGAGGCCATTTCAGGGTTAACAATAATTCGATATCCTTGATGGGAAGCCCTGTGGAGAATTACCCAACTCTATTCTAGGAACCTGACAGGGTCAAGATGTCCCAGCTAACTTTTCTTAACTTCTGTTAAATTGCCTGCTTGTACAAACCTCCCCATCTAACTGCACAGATACCAGGATGTGTTTTTTGCCTTAAAAACCCCTTGGTCTAAATGCTCAGAGCTACATATGGGTCTCCAAATACCTGAGTGTAGCCCCAGCCGGCTGGAATGAATACTTTCAATTGGCTATAAATTGTGTCTGAGTGATCATCTTTGGTGGGCTCCCCATACCAAAAGTGACAAAGAGTTGTCCAAAGTGGCGGTTGAGTCCTTTTCTCTTTTAGGAAAAATGAAACATGGATATTGAAGAAATAATGAATTTTGTCTCTGGTGGTTAGACCAAGAGACTATGGAATTTACCTGGGAGTTAAGGCAAGGTGTTACCTGTCCTGTTTTATTATTGTGGTTGTTTTGCTTTTTATTTTATGTGTATGGGTGTTTTCCATGTATGTGTCTGGTGCCCATGGAGACCAGAAGAGGGCATTAGATCTCCCAGACCTGGAGTTACAGACAGTTGTGAGCTGCCATGTGGGTGCTGGAAGAGCAATGAGTGTTCTTAGCTGCTGAGCCTTCTCTCTCTTTCATTTCTGCTATCCCTCTGCCTCTACGTCCCAAGACCACGTGACTATGAACATGTGCCACATGCCCAGCTTTGCCTTTCTTTTTGACACACTTTTACTTTGGGGTCAGTGTCAGGTCCAAAGGAAACTCCAGTTCCCCAAACTCCAAAAGGGAGTCCATATATCCAGAAGTGAGGACTACAGAGGATTTCTGGTGGTAGATGAAAGCCAGATTTCCTTAGGAAACCTGCAAAGTGGTTCCTGTCTGCCAAAAGGAGCCATTCCCTTCACTTCTGGGAGAAGGGACAAATGACTGCCAGTAGTTGTATATCAAGCACTTGCCAGCCTCCAGCCTCCCTCAGTATCATATTTGTTATGTATTTGCTATACATTTCAAAGACCCTGCTAGTAGCCCTTCTCACCTCCACAGGCTTCCCTCCTCCCAGATAATCAGCTCTGCCCCCCCCCCCCAAGACAGGGTTTCTCTGTGTAGCACTGGCTGTCTTGGAACTCAGTAGTCTGTCAGGTCTCAAACCCCAGGACAACTGTCTGAGATGTCTATTAGCATATCAAAGTGGACCCTGGCTGCCATGTTCTTCCAGGATCTCTTAGTCCCTACCTGTTACAGAGTCCTCCAGGCTGGCATACTCCTCTGCTCCGACTCTTCAGCCCAGGGGCTGGGCTATCCTTCCTCCAGCTGCTCTTCCCTGTATAACCCAGCCATTTTGGCTACATCGACCATTTTCCCTTTTTAGCTTTTTTGTCTCCTGGTCTCTTGGTCTCCCCTCCCCGCTCTCCTCACATGGCCTGATCGAGTCTGCCTGGTATGCCCACTCTGGACTCTCCCAGATGTCGCTGCTCATTTCTATGCTTTCCTCATATCTACAGTAAACCCTCTCCTCCCATACCTAGGAGCAGTCATGTCCTGTATGTATGTATGTATATATGTATGTATTTTTCATTCATACAACAGCTGGCCTTGAACTCAGAGATCTGCCTGCTTCTGCTTCCTGAGCACGGAGATTAAAGTTGTGCAGGTCCTTCCCACAGCCTCTGCTGTTCTCACTGTCTTCTCTCTATTCTCAGTTCCCTGCTATTCTCCCTTCTCTTGAGGATAGCTCCCACCACGTCCAGACTGCTGGCCATGTTCAGTCCGGACTCTTCCAGATGCCTCTGCCCGCCCCCCTTGTGCCCCCCCCCCCCCCGCCAAAAGAAACCCAAAAAACCTTCCCAAACTGTGGAGCAGTTTCTTTACTGCACCTCCTCAAGTACAGAAAGGGCCTATTTTTGCTTTTTGTCAACAAAGACATTTGAGGTATGACAACCATACCTTATTTAGTAAGTGGAATTTACTTAGCTTCTCTTCTGCTTTAAGAAGGAGGACCTGTACCCATGACCCAGGCTGGCAGGAGCTAGATATGAATTTGAGCTACATTGTTAAACAATCAAGAATGAGACCCGGGGAAGCCTGAGGCAAGTGTTCTCAGGAAATATGCCCATGTGCCCCAGCGGTATGCTCTAATAGACACAAGACCAGATCTGCAGGTTCCCCCATGAAAGGAATTTGTCTCTCTGTAGCAGAGCTCAGTCAGTATCATTCTCTGCTGTGGGCCACAGGAACATATCTTAAGAACTTAGCTGGTTATGGCAAAGTCACTTCCTCTGGGAATTCTTCCAGAGGAAGCCAAATTCCAAGGAGCTTTTGGTGTTATTGGGCTTGTTATATATCAGCTGTATTCTGTTATGAAAATCATGTGTGCCTTCATAGTTTTCCCAATTGACTTTTCTCTAAGAAGGGCTAACAGTGTGGACTGATCACTCTCTGGACATACACATTCAAGGTATTTGGAGAACAGCCTCAGGAAAGACTTTCTCTGGAATCAGATATCTCCCTTAGCCACTTTCAAGGACTAACAGTAATAACAGTCCACATGAAAGTCTCCTGATTTAAGGTAAATTCCACAAGGAGACACCGCCTAGGTCAGGTGGATGTTAAGTAATAGCTTTACACAATTTAGCTCAGACCCTCCTGTAGCTAGAGTTTTCCTGCCTGGCCCACAGTCAGGATAAATCTCTCTCACCTGCCAGTCCCACAGCCGCTCAGACCCAACCAAGGAAACACAGAGACTT
>CABHPP010117837.1:0-10500 GCA_902168425.1 Peromyscus attwateri | reverse complement strand
GGTTTTAACCTTAACAAAGTAAATTACATATAATTTGGGAATTTGGGTGTAGCTTCTCTTACTGCTTCCTGCTGGAAGGGGGCGCTGTATCTTATGGGGACACAAAGAAAATTTTAGGATCATGGAGTAGTCCGTGAGAGTGTATCGTCTGAGCCAGTTGCCTTGAAATGGTTCTGGATGTTGGATCATCTGAGCCATGGTGTCATCGGAGACCTTTTAGGTGGTCTTGGCTGGTCAAACCTGATGTATCTTAATCTGGAACAAATCCATAGCCTCTGGCTTTCTGTGGAAACAAAATCAAAGCTTCCTTTCCAAAGCAACATATCTTTACATCCAAATTTTGAAGTCAAGGTATCTTTAAAATATACATATTGGTTTAACTCAGCTTCCTTTACAATCAAATATCTCTCTGTAGTTAAGAATCCCAAAGACAACACAATGTAGATTCTCTGTGTGATATCCATCTTTACGTGGCTTATATTTTATACTACCTTTACTGTCTCTTTAAAGACTTTATTTTTCAAAACTATCTATTTTTTTATATAACTGTATATATCACCTTTTTTGTCTCTTTCAAGCCTACGTATTTTTTTACACACATTTTAAAGCATTTAAAGTCTTGTTCCATCTGAATCTGTCTTATTGTGAAATAATTGTTTTAAACTGTAGCATTTCTAAGACTGAAAAGGTGCTGTGGCTGCTGGCTCCGCCCACCTCAGCTTCCCAACATGGCGGTGATATGTTTACCATCAGCTCTGGGAGCCTTTGTGGGTCTATGCTTCTATCAAAGCAGCGTTTAGCCCAGAAGCCTCTTTTTTTTGTTTTGTACTAGCAAAGGCTAAATCTACCACGTAGCTTACTGTGCCATTTGCAGACGCCTCATTCCCGCCATACTGTAGGTCAAACACGCATGCTAGGAACCCACCATACAGTATCTCAAGCCCTCGGGCTGCTGCTAACTTGAGAAAGACAACTAGGAAGCTGTTTTAGCTCCGTTTTAGAATCTTTTTTCAGGTTTTAGGTGGAAATTCCTGCCCCACGTTGGGCGCCATTTGTAGCTAGAGTTTTCCTGCCTGGCCCACAGTCAGGATAAATCTCTCTCACCAGCCAGTCCCACAGCCGCTCAGACCCAACCAAGGAAACACAGAGACTTCTATTGCTTATAAACTGTATGGCCGTGGCAGGCTTCTTGCTAACTGTCCTTATATCTTAAGTTATCCATTTCCATAAATCTATACCTTGCCACATGGCTCGTGGCTTACCGGCATCTTTACATGCTGCTTGTCCTGGCGGTTGCTGGCTGGCAGGCAGTGACTCCTTCTGCCTTCCTGCTCTTTTAATTCTCTCTGTTAGTCCCGCCTACTTCCTGCCTAGCCACTGGCCAATCAGTGCTTTATTAGCAACACATTTGCCATACAGAACATCCCACAGCACCCTCCTTTCTTACAGCCTTACTAACTTTATAGACCTCTAACTCCTTACTTAACCACTTCTAGGAATATTTAGATAACCTTCTGCGCTGACAGCTATGCTCAGCCAGAACCCTAGTTCAAGCCTCCCTGTAATTACCATCATTGGCAGTATCCGGCCAGGTCCATCCCTAGATGGAGGAAAGTACCTTATCAGAGATAACCTCTGTACTCTCTAAGAACAGACTCAAGCATCCAGGCTACCTGTTTGAGAAGGCCTGGTGGATGTGCCAATTAAGCTTTACTTCCTCCTTTCCCAAACCTTATCTCTGGTTCCAGATCTCCCTTTAACTATCACCAGAGGCATCTACCTGTACACAGGTTGCCTAGCAACTGAGCACACCTTCCCCCACCCTGCAGAAAAAAACGGCAGATAGCTTGGACAGATAGGAACCACAGGAAAAAAGAAGACAGTTTTATTTTCTCCCATTGACCTAGCAACTTATAGATTCTTAACATTTTCTACTAATCACATTTAAGGTTATAGTTGAGCACATAAGAGCCCTCTTCTTAGATATTACCCGAATTTAGCCTTTGGTTAATTCATTTCCCCATTGGTCACTTCCCTTTGGAGTTGCAAATGATAATTAACGGTTATTGCCCCTCTATGTGATTCTTATCACCCCCTCTGTTTGACCCTGGAAGCCTGGCTTTGCACTGCCAACGGATTACTACTTGTAAGTGTATATATACCGGGACTTCCAGGGCACAGGAGGACAGAGAGACCGAGAAAGGGGAGGAATAAGGAGGATTTTGACCAGAGAATACGTGTGGACGAGATGGAAGATGAGGAAGAGTCAGATGGGGAAGTACTAGCTGGGTAAGAACAAGATAAAAAGGACCTAGATGAGGCAGAATTAAGCTGAGAGAATTAAGATAGAACTTAGATAAGTATAGAGAGAAATCAGGGAAGAAAGGAGCTAGGCACGAGAACAGAACTGAAGCTGTGTGTATAGGATGTTATGCCAGAGGAATTAAAGCAAGTGGACTATAGAGCTCCATGTGCTGAGATTCTATTTCCCGAAAATAGTCCTCGCTGTTAGTAGTTCTCTCTCCTGAGCCCCTGGGATGTATAATATTAAGGCTGGTCCCTCTAATATTATACAAGAAGTCTCTCCATGGCAACACAGATGTTCCATGCTGATCAGTCAGAGGAAGGAGAAGAAGGCCAGAAACTTGACAGCTTTCTCGTGAGCTCTGGGACAACAATGAAGACTCATTGATAGTGTCATGCCTGACAAATGTGTGGACCTTCTTCACACACAAGTTGCTCAGGTACCTTAAAATTGCCATAAGCAAACTGGCTTAGATATTTTGCAATGTTTCTGATCAGTTTATCTTGATGTGACTGAATACTACTAATAAAGAAATAACACTGTATTCTGCCATCCAGTTTTCCAGTTTGGCAAGGCGAGCCAGGGCCTGTGGGGTGAGCAGGGGCATGGGTGTCTCCTCTACCTCTCCCCAATTTTAGAAGCAAGTTATCTAACCAGCAGAGTCCTGCTTTAAGTTCAGCATCCCTGGCTTCTTAGTTTTGAAAATTAACACCACACTAACTCTACAGCTGCCCAATCATATAAACCAACCAAACAAACAAACAAAACAGAAACAAAACAAAACAAAACAAAAGGAATGAAAACAAAAACAAAAAAACCAAACAAAGAAGTCTGGGAGATGCTCAGAGGGTGTCAGCGTTTACAGCATAAACCTGAGTTTACTCCTGGGATCCACAGAAAGGTGGAGGGAGGGGTGTCACTTACCTCTTGGGTTGTGGGCATGCTGTGTAAGAAAGGCCTTATTTCTGATTCTTAAAACTTTTTTCTTCTGAAAACTCAGCAATATTATATTATCATTATGTATCACTATACTATACTAACGTTAATCATCACTATTGCTGTACTCGCTGTGCCTTGGGTTTGAAGAGGTGCTGAGATTTTGCTCACTGTTGCATTAGATCTCACATGTCCCTGCTCAGCCCATCTGCCACTCCCTGTTTCCTGTTCTCCTTGGTCTACAGCCTGTGGTGTTCTTGGGAGGTGGCCCGGCCCTCCAGGAGGTGGGGCCTACCAGAAGGAAGTTAAGCCACTGGCGCAGTGGCCTGGAAGGGATGCTGGGGTGTTGGTTTCTCCCTCTATTTTTGTTTCCTGTAGAGCAGCCTCCTCTACAACCTGCTTCCTCCACTGTGTGCTGTCTCAGACCCAAAGCAACGCAGCCAGGCAGCCACAAAGCTTCTCCCTCATGCGCTAATCATCTTAGGGTTTTGACTGTGAGAGGAAGTAGACAGACAGACAGACAGACAGACACACACACACACACACACACACACACACACACACACGGCAAGGCTTTGGGAGATAAGTCCCTGGCCATCCAGTTACCTCCAACTGTTCACCCCTCCAGGCCCTGCTGCAGCTTTGGAAATGCCTCCCTGCTCTTCATTCTTCAAATCTGAAGCCTTGGAACCCACGGAGAGGCAGAGGCGCCTCCCCACCCCACTTGCTGCATAGTTCATCCTTTTCCAGTTGGTGGACAGATGTACTGAAAGGTAAGTGTTGTGTGACATCACCCCAGACCAAGAATTGGTGACACACCAAAGTAAGATTCCACTAAGTCTCACTTGGTGGACCAATAAGTTCACTGGGGTCACTTACGGGAGCTGAGATGGCTCAAAGGCAGCAGCATCACTGATGCGTACTCCACACAGGTGATGGCTTAAGGAAGTGGCATCCATGGAGTCCTCTGCACTGTTGGCTGGTAGCGTGGCTGCTCAGAGAATCCTCTCTGCCCAGTAATTGTCTGGGGAGGAAGAGGAAGATCAAAGAAGGGTGAGAGAAGAGGAAGAGGAGGAGCTGAAAGAGAAGGAAGATTTAATGAGGGCCAATGCCAATATGGTGTTTGGGGACTGACGGCTAGCCTATCTGGTCATTGAGGTACCCGTCTTAGCCAGATGATCTTAGAACATTTATAAATGTGCCAAGTAATGGACTTTTCCTCTTCTCTGGCACCAGCCCCTGAGAACCAGCACAGTATCAGGTTAGAGCGGTTTTTTTTTTTTTTTTTTCATTTGAAGCTTGTAATGAGAAATGTCATTTGCCATGGGCAAACCAAGAGTCTGTAGTAAGGAAGCAGCGGCATGGTCTTTGTTCCTGTGAAAGGGGCGAGTCCCTGAGGGTGAGAGGTGTGCTGGGGGACGGTGAGGGAGCAGATGCTTCTGAGTCCCATTGCTTTCCTGGGCAGTTGCAGCAGCAGGAATTATCATTTTTCTTAGAAAGAATTCCAATATCTCTAGGCTGGAGAGACAGCTCAGAGGTTAAGAGCACTGGGTGCTCTTCCTGAGGACCTGGGTTTGATTCCTGGCACCCATATGGTGTCTCAAAACTGTCTGTAACTCTAGGCCCCCGAGATCCAATGCCCTCTTCTGGTCTCTGTGGGCACTACATGGATGTGGTGCATAGATACATACATATACAAAAACTCATACACATACAAATAAAAATGTTCTTAAAAATTAAAGAATCCAACATGGCCATGCTTCTTGCTGAGTTTCTAGATGTGTATGGGAGTCCCAACAGGAAAGCGCTGCTCAGCAGAGTTGAGCTGAGGTCGTTCCAAGGCTTCCGCAGGAGGAGAGACTGAACTGCACTTGATCACACCAGACTGGATGTTTCAGGGAAGTTACAGAGGAACAGATAGAAGCCGCTGGAGATAATGTCTTGTTTGGGGCATCGCTACTGCCAATCAGCCCAAAAGGAATTGGGATCTAGGACCCAATAGTGTTGAGAAGGCAAGTCAGGAGCAGGGGAATTCTACCTTCTGTTGGATCCTTCAGCTCCTAACAGAAGTCTCTTGAGGATGCCCCTAGTGGGGGGAATTCAGCTAAGAACTATGTCAATTGCCCATTTGTCGGGTTGACACGTAGAACTGAGTGAGGCCTGCTTGCTGTTCATTTTTGCTCGTTTTGATTATCGGGGATGGGAACAAGGCCACGGGCCCTTGAAAATGAGGAGTAAACTGTGGTGGAGAGGAACGTTCAGCTTTCATTCTGTAAAGTTAGAGACACAGTGTAACATTACATATCTGACTAGCTGTCATCAATGACGTTAGTGTCCGCGGGCTGAACCTCAACACAGGCTGCTCCATTTGTGACTGTCATTCACCTTAGCCGACAGGACGGCAGTTGTTCCCCTTCTTGCCTTGAGTGTGGCATCTGTTCAAATCGTTTGCCTAGCCAACCCACTCAGTATCTGAATCCCATGTCTGCTCCGACGTCTGGGGGCTGGCTCTCCAACTCTCCACTTGAGCAACCCTGAGTGCTTGCCTGAGCTGAGTTGCTAGCCAAAAGGAGAGAAAACCTAACAGCTGTGTCTGCAGGCTCCTGACGAAGTAAACAGGAACTGCACTAGTGTCCAGCCCAGGAGAAGAGTGATTCATTTATTTATTTTTTTATTGACTTATGTTCATATGCTAATTTGAAAAAATGAATGAATACTATTTGCAGAATAATGTTGTTTAAAATTTTAATACCACCATGGGCTGGAGAGACTGCTCGGTGGTTAAGAGCCCTGGATGATCTTGCAGAGGACCTGGGTTCAGTTTCTAGAACCTACATGTTGTCCCACACCCTTTATAGCTCCAGTTTCAGGGGATCTGACGCCCTCTTCTGGCCTCCTTGGGCACTGCCTGCGTGTGGTGCACAGTGTGTTTTCCAGTGCCAACACCAGGTATGAATTAATCCTGCAGATACTCACGAGTCCAGTTTTGGTCTGTCTATAATCAAATGAGTGACCCCAAGTGAGAACTACCCAGCTGAGCCCATCCTCCCCCAGCAACTTGAGGGGCAACAGTTAATAGTTGGTTACTCTATTAGGCTTTGGGGGTAGTTTTTTTGTGATAGTTACAGGAACGACTTAACTATGAGACAGACGTGATAGGTTGTAGTTTGAATTTTAATTAAAATTCTCAGTCTTCTGTTAAATTTCATGATAGATGAGACTGGCTTGGGAAAATGCCATGATTTATGGTTTAGAACAGCATTGGCTAGAGTGCATTGAACTCACTGATTTTATGCTTGGAATGGGCTTTTATCTGAGATGTATATATATATTTTATCTCTGCAAATGTCCTGAAATGTAGCTTAGTGGCAGAACATAGCCTAGCATGCACAAGTAGCCCTGAAATGCTCTTAATCATTTCCAAATAGAAAAGCACCCTAGAAGCTGAACATATGACCACCTTGCCTAGCTAGTATCATCACTGTCCTGAAATCGGAGGCTTAGGGGTGTGGCCCAAGGTCACATAGCTAGTGAGTTTGGGAGCGGGATTTGAATCCGTCTGACTTGATAAGTTTGGTCTCTGGGCATTTGACTGACAGCCCCTGAGGTGACTCATTTCCTGGCATTCTATGGCTAAGGGTTCTTGTTCTCTCTTCCCCTTTCCTCACTAATCTCTGTAGTCTCTTACCCCTCCCCCAACCCCTCCGTGGGATGGCCTACCCATGCAGACTTCTGTTTCTGGCTTAGTGGAATGGTGAATATAAAACATCCCAAAGTTCATCTGGGTATAATCTTCATTTCACATGAGCACTCCAGCCAGTGGGTGTTCCCATATCCAATGACTGTTTGGAAGCAGCATGGTAATTTAAAAATGATAAGTGAGAGGCAGATAGTGCCTATTTATAACAAATAGAAGCATCATCTTGCTTAATAGTTAAAAATTAAAAATAGAACCCTCTAAGCAGATAACACATACCTTTAACATTGAAAAGACTGTCTGTAGGGGCTGGCAAGAGGGCTCTGTGGGTAAAGGCGCTTGTTGCTAAGATGGATGATCTGAGTTCAATTCCCAGGAACTATGGTGAAAAAAACTGACTCCAGCAAGCTGTCCTCTGACCTCCACATATACATCTCACCCTCCTTCATTACACTAAATAAATAAGTGTAAACAAGAAACCAAACCCACAAATCTGTGTTTTGGAGACTCTTTTCATGAAGGATTTTATGTATGCAGTCAAAGCCTTACATGTTTTTTTTTTTTTTTTTTTTTTGAGCTGAGGATCGAACCCAGGGCCTTGTGCTTGCTAGGCAAGCACTCTACCACTGAGCTAAATCCCCAACCCCTTACATGTTTTTGACAGGTTAAAAAAAATGAATCATGTGTAAAACCTCCATAAAACTGTGGAAGAAAGACCAAGGAAACATGAGAGCAAAGAATGCTTGGATTTCAAGAGCAAGACTGTATTTGGTTACAATGGACAGGGAACATCTTCATAAAGCGAAGGGCAAGTGAGCACATTCGGGTTGGAGATCTAGCTGCAAATCTGCCTGGCCCTGCATGCAGTGCAGAAGAGTGGCCTTGGGAGCTGTGCCAATGTAGAGCAGGGACACTTCTCACCTTCCTCGACATCAGATCCCACCCCTCCCCTCCCTCCTCACACTCCATTCCCTCAGAGCTCACTTCTTCCCTTCCTTTAATGAAGGCAACCTCTTTGGTCTTAGCCTTCTTAGGATCCACCCACAGGCCGTAAGAACACACTTTCACCAGGAGCTGTGGAAAGGCTTTAGGCATTGCCATGTGTCGGCTGTGGAGATAGTTCTGTGTCTGCTGTGCCAGCAGGACCTGAGTCCAGTCTCCAGAATCATGTTCAAAAAGTTGAAATTCACAATCTTTGTACTGGGGAGGTGGGGACAGGCAGGTCCCTGGGGCTTGTTGGTCATCTAGTCTAGCCTATGTGGCAATTCCAGGCCAGTGAGAGACTCTGCCTCAAAAAACCAAGGTGGATGGTACTTGAAGAATGATACCTGAGGTTGATCTCTAGCCTCACATGTGCACCTGTACACACGAACACATACATTTCTGTTTGATTACAGGCAGCTTAATAACTTGATCATTGAGTTAAGGGTGTGTGTGAAAAGAGATGAAAATTAAACATCCACATTAGCCAGCATTTTCTACAAATACAGTTTAGCAATAGAGGAATAAAATGAGTGGCTTTTTGGTAGGAAATACTGGGGTCTGCTAATGCCAACGTGGCTCATGCCGCATCTACAGTCCTGTCCCGGGGCTTTGTGGTCAATCTGAAATAGAGAGATGAGCGCTGTTATCTCAGCAGCAGAGTTGATGGTGGGAGGAGGAGGCTTGTAGAGGAGGTGCTTCTCTGATGCTAGTTGGGGAAATAGTTAGGGAGGCTGTGTGCGTTTAAGTCTGTGGCTGGAAAATTCCTTGAGTTAGATGAGATGAATTCCAGGATTCCTTCTGAGCTGCTGCTTCTGCTGTGTGTGTGCATGCACTCGTGTGTGTGTGTGTGTGTGTGTGTGTGTGTGTGTGTGTGTTATTAACCATCTTTCTTGTTTGCTCTTGGGTTGGGTCATGTTCTCTCAGAAGCCTTCTGGTTGCCAAGTATTAGCTTGGTTTGGACTGACGGATTGTGTTCTCTTAGGGAAAGCATCTGTAAATACGGCCCTGAGTGGGAATTAATCAAAGCATTTTCTACAGATCCACTCCATGGAACTCATGTAGAACTGACACTTGAAGTTCAATGTATCACTGGCCATGGCATCCTGGGCATCTCCCCAGCATGGGAGCATGTGTGTCCATGGCCAGGGCTCCATGTGGGACAGACCTCACATGTGGCTTCCTTTTCTTTCCTATTCTCTCCAAGGCTAAGAGTTTCACCTAGATACATTCCATGAAGTGGACGCACTTAAAATGTGAAATTCCACGCTTTTTAGTGTGCTCAGGGTTGTGCGACATCAGCAGTTAGCAGAACACATTTTTTTCCACTCCAGAAAGAGCCATCATTCTGCTCCACAGCCAACTTTGTTTCATTAGCTTCTGCCCTGCAACACTGAAGCGTTTTCCGTCTGTGTAAATGACTCTGTTAGAGACATTTCTGTAAAAGTAGAATGGTACAACATCGTTTGTAACTGACTTTAAAAATTAAGAATAATGTTTTCAAGGTTCACCAATGTGACTGTTAGTATTTTGTGCTTTTTTAACTGTCAAATAGTATTCTATGATACGGACACATTGCATTTTACTCATTCATATTAAAGCTAAGGGGAGTATGTGTGTTTACACCTTTTGGTTCAGCTATAAACAGTGCTGTGTGAGTCTTTGTGTGGACATGCTTGCATTGCTCTTGGCTCTATACCGAGGAGAAGCTGCTGAGTCATACGCTAACAGCTCTTGCCTCTTGAGGAACGCCAGGCCACTCTGAAGTGACCTCACCTCCTCCCATTCCTTCCATGCCGCCGTGCAGGCTTCAGCTTCTCAGTGTGGCTGTCGTCATCCTGCTTTTCAATTGTCACCATCCTAAGGTGAGATGGCACAGCCCACAGGGGTTTGTTTGCATTTCCCTGATGGCCAGAGATGTAGTGTATCTTTTCCTGTGACTCTTGGCGATTTGCGTATCTGTCTTCTCTGGAGAAATATCCGTTTAAAGTCTTTGCTCACTTTTACATTCAGTTATTTGTCTTTTTTGTGATGGAGGTATAAGAGTTCACTGCACGTCCTAGATACAAATGCCTTTCCAGATGTGCTATTTGAATTTCCCCCTTCGCTCTCTGGTCCTTTTAACTTCCTTGAGGGTACCATTTGAAACAGAGAGACATGTAGTTGTTATGAAGCTCTTTGTTGCTCAGGCTCTTGATTTTGTATCTAAGAAACCAGAGTCGCAGAGACCGGCCACTATGACTTTGTGTTCTCTATCTCACCAACAGGAAAGTGCCTCCCGAGGTTCACAGCGCCCCCTCTCCCCCAGACCTCAAGGTCAAAAGCATGGCGTCTTTGCTGATACCTCACTTCTCTCCTACTCCCCAGCCTGTCAGCTCTTCCTGCGCACTCCCAGGTGCCGGGAAACGTCTTCTGTGACTTTCTGTCTGTTTCGGTCAGGCTCCCCAACCCCATGAGCGTGCACTGCTCTTGCAGAGGACCTGTGTTGTGGGGTGTTTGTACAGTGTGTGAGGATGTGTTGCTGTGATTGGTGTAATAGAAAGCTGAATGGCCAATAGCTAGCCAAGAGAGTGTAGATGGG
>CABHPP010117836.1:0-19211 GCA_902168425.1 Peromyscus attwateri | reverse complement strand
TCTTTCTTTCTTTCTTTCTTTCTTTCTTCCTTCTTCCTTTCTGTCTCTCTTCTTTCTTTCTCTCCTTATCCTCCTCCTTTTCCTCTTCCTCTTCACCCTCTTCCTCCTCCTCCTATACAAAACAATCAAAATAACCTTGGAATTATCTGAATAAACTTGAAAAAAATCTCTAATTTAGTGAGCCAATCACTGCTTATGTTTTATTTTATTATTTATTTTTATCTACCATAGCTTAATATTTTACTTACTTTAACTAAAGCAAATAGAATTCAATAATTAAATGTCAGCCATTGACCTGATAATGTGTTATAATGATTGCTAATAAAATTATGTGATATAAGCAAAGAAGAGGAATTTAGGGCTTTTATAATGGAAAGTTCTACATGTGCACAGCAAGTCACCTTGAGTCTTTTGTCCTTCTTACATTTTTTTTTTGTCTTCTGGAAAGAGTGGAATAAAATGACTTCCTAGACTCTGTATAACTTTGAAGACCATTGATTTATATGATAGTCACTACTCAGAGGAAAAGAAGGGTAAGAAAAATTATAATATAAATACCCCTTTTCTCTATTGAAGTCTGCGACACTGAGAAGACACTGATAGAAGTCTGGAAATCTATTCAATAATTCCAAATTTCCTCTCTACTCTATATAGGTTTATTTCAATTATTTATATATTAATGAAGTGGCAGTTCCTCCCTGGCTCTCACAGGGCTTATTGGCAAGGTAGTTAACAGTCTAGATGACTGGTTTTTGCCTTTTCATACTTGATCTAACATATTTATTCTGAGTCTTTCTCACTATCTACCAAAGAATTGTTGGTTGAAGGAAGCATAAAAGTGTGGAATATTCCTTAAACTGTATGAATATATGTCACTGTGATTGGTTTAATAAAAAAGGTAAATGGCCAGTAGCTAGGCAGGATTTTTGGGACACAGAGAGAGAGTGGCCAGTGAGAGGCAGAGGCGCAGGAGTTGAACATGCCACACTGTGATAAGGTACCAATCCACATGGTAGAACGTATGTAGAAATATGCATTACTTTAAGTTGTAAGAACTAGTTAGTAACAAGCCTAAGCTATTGGCTGATCATTTATAATTAACATTAAATTTCTATGTGATTATTTGGGAGCTGGCTGGTGGGACAGAGCTGACTGGTGGTCCTGACAAAATCTCTGCCTACACAAGAGACAATTCAGAGCTTTAGCATAAAAATGCCACTCAGAGGTGTGGTTATGATCTTACTGATAAAAACCATGAAAGCAAATGTCACAGCTATAAGGGAGCGGAGGTGCTCACAGTTATTACTGAATGATGCTGTCATTCATGTTTCCCTTTGCTCCTTTGCACATGATAGCAGAATTCTCAAATCTAACTAGAATGACAATAATGCAACATGGTCAGTCTACAGTTGTCCAAATCCCTCCATATATAATATCTAATTTGACACAATAAAAATTGCTGTAATATAAATTGAACAGCGGCAAATATCCTACAAACTAGCATTTCCTTCCACACCGAGGAACATAAGTGGTTTCAGTGAACATTGAAGGAAGTGATATTGCAGCAATCAAGGGCTATAAAAATCAAGTATTAGCGGATGCCGAAGGGTATGTATGGTTTAACAAAGGAAAAATGGTCAGAAGGCTGAAGATTTATGACTGATTGAATTTTTTCAGAGCTTCTGTAAATTGTCAGCCATGCTGAAAGGGTTTTCTGATCAGGATTTGTTACTAAATATAGAGAAATGAAGACTTATGTAGAATGATTATGAAGATGAAGAACAATTCACAATTGATAGGATGTATATAGGCTTTACTTGGGTACAGGCAAGGAGACAACTTATAAAATCTTTCTCAGATGGCCACTGGTGTTCACATACAAAACTTGATCAGCTTGTCAATATAGAATTGGGTTTAAGTAAAATGTGATACTGCTAATGGCTTAGGTCCAAAGTGTTATTATGTTTAGAAAGTCACAAGCTCATCATTTGTCTCATTTTAATGCTGTATATAGCCAATTTCACACATTTCCTGTCACCTTACAGGTTTAAGGTCATATTCTGGGCAACTTCATATGTGTAGGCAAAGACTTAACACAAGGATCCTTTGTCATTGCCAGTAACATGACAAATACACATTTGTAAAGGGGATATAATGGTGTATACCTACAATCCCTGTACTCAGAATGCTGTATAGAATGCTGAGGCAGGAGGTTCATGTATTCAAAGCCAACTTGGGCTACATAGCAAGGCCCTGTCTCACTGCATGTTACCAGAGGGGAAAGGTCATCAGCAATATCACCCTGCAGCCTACAACAGTGACCTGCCGGCAAGATATACTGGTGCAAAATGGCACAAATGATATAGGAGGAACTAACAACTTTTTAAAATTGAATTTAAGATCCACTTCATGATATGGAACCCATAACTGACAATGCTAAGATATCTAAGAACTTGAGATTAGATAGGCCATGGGCCTATGGGAAAACATAATACTATTATTCTGCTAAAGGAACACAGTAATAGAATGACTCCTAATGACATATGGATATCCACAGAGTTTCGTGCATGGCTCCATCCTCATCATAAACGCCTCTTCTTGTAGTAGATGGTAATTAACATAGAGATCCACAATTGGACAATGTACAGAGAGTGAGAGACTTTGGAGCCCTCTGTTCTAAATGGGATGTCTTCATCAAATCCCTCCTTTCAAGGCTTAGGAATCTATGCAGAAGAGTAGGTGGAAAGATTCTAAGAGGCAGAGGTGGTGGATGACCCCAAGGGAACAGTGTCTTCAAGATGTAACAGGAACAGTGCACACACGAACTCACAGAGACTGTAGCAGCATGCACAAGACCTGCACAGCTCAAGTCAGACAAAAGTCTCAGCACTGAAAAGGGGGAAGTTAAATCAAAGCCCCACGCCTAATCAAGAAGCTATTGCTATTCGCAATTGATACCTGCTGGGAGAGCAAAAATCCTTTTTCTCCAATGGTGTGTCACTGGATATATCAACCACATTCTCAGGTAGTTCTCATGCCCAGAAATATCAGGCCAACACAAAATGAACTGCTCTCCCCCCCCTCTCTCGGTGGGAGGGGTTGTATCACTTTATTTAGACATTTTTTGGTCTTATTGGTTTTTTGTGTGTGTTTTGCTTAAAAATATTTTTTTGAGAAAGAACATGAAATTTGGTAGGTAGGGAGGTGGGGGGATGTGGGAAGAGCTGGGGGAGGGGAAACATGATCAAAATATATTGTATTAATTTTTTCAACTAAAAGAAACAACAAACACAAAACAACAACAACAAACAAATTATGTTCCAACCAAAATTATATGTTCAGTTGGGTGTTTTATAATAATTTTCACGTTTTGTGTTTCTTAGTTTTTTTTTTCCCTGACATACAAGGAATGAGCAGGAAGCGACAAATTAATGATATCTCAAGCTATTCTTTTCGGTATTATGAACCATGCTTCTCCAGGAGCAATACTGTAAAGGTCTGTTTTTAGTTTAGACTTCAGGGGAAAACTCCTCTCTTGTAAAGTTCTTTAAAGCTTGGGGATGAACCAGCATGGAGGTTCAGTGGTGAAGGTACATCCTTCTTCGAAGCCTAAGAGCCAGAATTATATCTTGGGACCCCACATGGTGGGAAAAAAGAGTTTCCTCTTGATATTGTCTTGGGACCTCCTTGTAAGTGCTGTGGCACGCATGTGAACATGCATACATACAACACATAAAATAGTTTTAAAATGCATTAAAAAACTAGACTGGTAACACACAGAATGAGCAAGGAATGAGTGTGCTTTCTGAGCATTGAGATTACATACAAATATTTTAAAAATATTGTACAATGAGTTAGTGTCAAGCGAAGTAGGGCTCAGGTGACTAATCTGAAAGAGTAGCCCATTCTTGTGTATAACAAGGTGTTTTGGAAATGATAATAATGCAGGACTCACATAAGAGATTCCCACTAGTCAGAAGGTGCGTGGCCTAGCTGTAGTAGCTGTGGATTACTGTGTTATTAAGTAAGGAGAAAATGCTGGGGGATACCCAAGAACATCATATATGACCTATTATTTACAAAGTATAAAGACATCATATTTTGTGTGCTTTTTGATATGCAAGTGCATATAGCAAACAGCCTGCAGTTATTTTAGAATATAGGTTTAATTACTTGACACAAATTCTGTTATTTCTCTAAAAATTTCAGAGCCGAAGCAGTCCTTGCTCATACGATTGGAGATTTAAGAGTCATGAACTGGGATGTGAAGGTCTGTCAGTGACTACCAATGTAAAAATTCTCAAGAAAACAGTGACAGGTTGTTCTCTTTAGAATCGGTCTCAATAACATGGACTTTAAGAAAAATGTGCTTCACTTTGTAGTCTACCACTTTGTATCTGAGGGTGAAATTATTACCTTACTCTGCAAGCTTCTTCTTCTCTCCTGTTTTTTGTTCCTGCTAGTCACCTCACCATTTCAACCAATATTCCACCTTAGTATACCATGGCCATTCCTATAGTTTTACTTTAAAATCTCATTTTTTTAAGTGTGTGACATGTCTTCCTGGATAAGTGGGCTCTAAACTGGGCAAGAGCATACCAGGAAAAACTGACTGAACTTATATGTGTAAAGACAAATTTTCCAAGTTTGTGGAAGGGGTTATGCACTGGAGATGAACAAGGACTGTAGAATACAGCATGTTGACTTTGCTTTTTGCTGTTGACTCTGGTTAGGAAACTCCTATTGAGAATTGAGAAGTGACGAAAAGTTTTATTTTTTAAACCTACATTCTTGTGATTTAAAAATAAGATGTGTGCATGTGTAATTGTGAGTTAATAGTAAATAAAAAGACATGAATAAAACATGAAAAACAGAAAAGATTAAAGACTTGAGAAGTGGGGCTATTCTGCAACAAATTTGGAGGACACTTGAAGCATCCCGTGGTACAATGTTGATCTGAATGTGAGCAATGGGAGTGAACATAGAAAGAATGGTGACTGAAGGAGGGATGTGTGAGGACAGACATGCAAAGCAGTCATTAGTTGCCTGTGGTTCATTGTCTAGGGATGAGACTCTGGAATGTCCCTCCTCCCACCAGTACAAAGCTGTGAGCTCTGATGCCATATGCACATCCACGTGGTGCTGGCTTTAGAGGTGTGAAGGATGCAAGAGTGAAGATGTCTTAGATTCCCCCTCTACGGTTTCAAGGAGCCACTAGGCCAGGAAGCTTGTGTCAAGGAGTTCCTGCATGAAGGCCGTTAGAGGGCAAAAGGGTGTGAAGCACCATTAAACAAAACTGTGAAAGTGAAGCCTTGGTTGCAGTTGAGACTAGGATGTTGGAGATGCTATGGAATATCTACTGAGAAGAACTGTGTACAGTGAGTGGAACCAGGTCAAGACGTGTACTGTAGGCAATAAAGCTGGAGGAGTGGAGGCATCTCAGGTCTTTGAAATTTAAGTCCCAGTGAACATTATATATGTTGGAAATATGGAATTTTCTTTTTTTGTTTTAGAGAAGATTACAATTAGGAGATTGCTTTTATTTATTTTTTGACACCATCCAACCACTATTCTAGTCCAAAGCAAAGTTTTCCACATCTCTTCAAAAAGCATAGTCAGATTCTTCATAGCAACACTCCAGTCCTGACACCAATTTTTTCCTAGTTTGCTTCTCTGTTGTTTTGAAAAAAAAAATACTGACCAAAAGAAATTTTGGGAGGAAAGGGTTTCTTTGGCTTACATCATAGCTTTTGGCCCCCATCACAGCTCATCACTGAGGGGGGTCAGGGAAGCCACTCAAGCAGGAGCAGAAGCAGGAACCATGGAGGACAGATGCTTACTGGCTTCTCTCCATGGTTTGATCAGCTTACTTTCTTATATAACCCAGGGCCACCTGCTAAGGGGTGGTACCATCCATGGTGTCCTGGGTCCTCCCAGATCAATCAATAATTAAGAAAAATGCTCCACAGAGACATTCAGACTAATCTGTTGGAGGTAATTCCTCAACTGAGATTCCATATTCCTAAATGACTCTAGTTTGTAGTAAGTTGATAAAAACTAACAAGAACGCACACACACACACACATGTTGTGTGTTCTGGATAATTTTTTAAAGGGTGTTTAAACAGGAGTATTCTGATTAAATTAGATTAGTTAGTTTAAGCTAGATAATGCTGCTCTCAAAGTATGGTTGTTAGTGAAAATCTCAGTGCCAAACATGACATTCCTCCATATGAGTTATTGGTTAGGTGGCTCCCACAGGCATCTAAAAACTCAGCTGTTGCCAATGTTCTTTGTTGCCCATTATAAACAGGTTAGACCCTGTTGCTGAAGACATCACTTACTTTGAATGAAGAATGTAGGCTAATCAACCTATAAGTGACTGGAAAACTCCCTCACTGCTGGCTAGCTTACATAGTCCAGAAGGTGCTATGTAGGCTTTGTGGGGAAAAAGTTATCAGTGGTCTTACCCAGAACAGGATCTTGCATGCTACAACACTGACTTGTTGCCTACTGGTACAATAGTGGTATAGAGGTTATGGAGATAAGCAACCACTTTTTGATCAGTTGAGGCCAGCTCTACAAAAGGAATTTCATGCCTACTTATTGTAAACCTGGTCAAAAGGCCATGACTGGGGAGTTCATAAGTCCTAGTGTGTGGGGAGGAACTTACTGTTGTTTTGCTACACGGTCAGGCTGTCAGACTGCATTCTAAATATTTGTTTGTACTCAGAGATTTATGCTGCTCTCAACTTTAGTCAAAGGGGCTTCTTTTTGCAGTGGGTAGTACTTAGTGCATAGACTCAGAGCTGACCAAAATACCCAGTATAAATAGATCTGAGTGTTTGTCTGTGGATGGCTCATCTGTATCAACCTCCAACCACTCAGGAAACTTTGAGAAAGATGAGGCAAAAAGGACCCTTTCCTCCTACTGGGTTGCCTCATCCAGCCTTAACATGAGGGGAGGTGCCTAGTCTTATTGCCATGTTTAGTTGATAGCCCTGAGAGGCCATGCCTTTTTTGAAGGGAAATGGAGGAGGAGTGGATCTGCGGGAGTGGGGAGGTGGGGGAGGAGGAACTAGGAGGAGGAGAGGGAGGAGAAACTGTGGTCAAGATGTAATACATGAGAGAAGAATGAAAAAAAAATGTATGAGCTGGCAGAAGGGGAGGAAAACTCTGGAATGCTGATTTCTGGACATGAAATTTTAGTTGCATGCATCAGTTTTAGCAGCCATTGTCGCATGCATAAAACCCACACAAGATTAAGCCAATTAAAATTCGAGCGTCCACGAGGAAAACACCCTGAAGACAAACCCCCCCCCCCATTGGAGGAGCTACTGACAATAGATGGCTACTGAGTGAGGGAGGGTCACCCTCTTGGGGAAAGTGCTCATTCGTAGGTTGTTCATGCGTTGGTGGATGGCTACACACACGTGCATATTAGCAGGACTACTTGGACTTAGGGGGTTATTAGTAACAAAAAAATTTAAAAGATGACATGAAGCTAAGGAGGCAGATGGTTTCAGAGGAATTAGAGAGCTGGAGGAAGACAGCGGTGCATAGGAATGATGAACATATATCGTATGGAACATCTGAAGAACCAAAAGTATTGTTGAAAAACCATCAAGTGGGGATAAAGGAGGAGTACATATTACATGAAAGGAGAAGGGAGGACTCTTTATTGAGAGAAGGGGTCAGCAAGAGAGAGTTTTGGAAAGAGCAGTGGGAGACGGAGAGGAGTAACAGTGTACAATAGCATGTATGTATGAATATGCCACAGAGAAACCCATTGCTTTGCATACTAACTTACAAGTTTATAAGAGTGCTTAGGGAATATGGAAAAAACACAAGTACGAAAAGTTAGAACACCACATACACCCTGTCACCCAGATACAATTACTATACAAATTTGGAGACAGTCAATTCTGATTCTTTCAACACATAAATTTGCATGTATTTGTTTGTGTGTGTATACATCCACACACATAACTACATGCTTATAAAATTAAAAAATATATATGACACTAATCCAGTCTACTGCTACTGCATCATAAACATTTCTGCCATGTGGTTATTTTTAACAATGCTTTTGTGGTGGCATATTCTATTACACTGATGTTCTGTAGTTTAATGAAGCTGCCATTTTAGCAAATAGGTTGTTTTCAATTTGTGATCTTCACAAATAATTCTGCCTCAAACATGGGAATAGGTAAATATTCATGTACATTTAAGTAAATATGATCCTAAAATTCTGTAAAGGGTGTGAAGACCAGCTGGATGTGTGCATAAAGTGCATTGATCATCAGAGTGTATCAGTTTGTAGATGTAAATCCCATCTATTTGGCACTCAGATATAAAGAATATTGTTCTTTGGCTATGGATTTATCAATATTTTTCTGACATTGGTAATTAATTTCCAATTACAGCTTCTTAATGAACCAAATTTGGGTGTTTGTAGATATACCTCTTATTCCAACTTAAATTTGGACTATTTCTGTGAAAAACAATAGAAACAAACAAAAGAGAAGTTGTGTGACTTCTTATGACCTTCTGTTTTTATTGATTGCAGAGCAAGTAGATGGAGACAACAATCAAATTCATGAAAAAGATGTTCTTGGGAATAGCACATAGAGATGAATGGCAAAGGCACTATTAACACTGAAAGAAGTCTTTGAAATCCTGACAAACTTGTTTTGAGTGGGAGATTTTTTTTTTTTAGCTAGCTTTCTTATTCATACACACAGGCTGCCTCTCCCTAAGTCAGCGTTTGAGAGGTCAGCATTGGATGTAAGGAAGACAAGGCTTTTATAGCTCACAGGCAGGGGGTTTCCCAATCAGGGATTTGGAAAGCAAAATAGGAGGGGTTACAGAAGCAGAGCATAACAAGTTATTCATCATGACCTCCTGAAACAAAGACATGGTTGCAAGGTATTCATAACACGGTAGCCATAACAACCCCTTTGAAACAAATGTAGGGTTGCAAGATGGTTATTAACTTTTTTTAATAACAAAGAAATATGGAATGTGAAACAATGTAAAGTTTGCAATAGAATGCATAGTGTAGATGCTTAGTTATATACTGTGGGCTAAGATTAGCTGGTCCTCGAAGTAATTTGGAATGCCTTCTCAAAATACAAATATTCTGGCTTGTTTTCCCAGTTTTGTGATAAAACACACACTAAAGCAACTTAGAGGAGAAAAGATTTGGGAAGATGCTGTTTTAATCTCTGTGCTTTCTTCCATGTTTAGAACAAACTACTGGACTCTGCAACTTTCCTGTTTTTACTTCTGGTGGAATAAACAAGCTGAATGGACACATAAAATTCTGTCAGTGGTAGATACTCTGGGATATGTATCGAGTCTACACTTGATATAAATGAGCAATTCTTTTATAACAAATGGAAAATACGTGAACCCAAATATTTATTAGGCTTATCATATATTTTACTAACATTTATTTAAATAACTGGATAAGTTTGTACTTTAGGTATACTGTGTTAGTACTAATGGGTAAATTAATTAAACTTCGTCTGAAAGATAGCTGTGTTTTCTATAGTGACATTGAACAGCATCAGTTTTTCTTTATATGTTAAATCCTCATTATGCTGAAGTTATGACCTGGGGTGTCTCTTCTTCTGCCACCACAGGAGCATTCTGTAAGGAGGAAATGTAATTATTGTCCATGCAGAGATTAACACGTGTAAGACAAAATACCAAAGTAAGTCTTTTTAACAAGGATGACACTTTTGTAGGTTCTAACAAATGGTGAAAATTGCCTTCAGTATCATAATGGGCAAAAGGAGAAATTTCTCTTTCAGAAGGGTGAGAAGCAGCGAAACAATATGTATAATAACGAATGTGTGACTTCTAGATGTGCCTGATGAGGAACGCCAGGACGAAATGGAAGGAAAAAGAACACGTTTATTGGATTAGAAGTTACCAGAGTGACTTAGGTGCTGTAGACTTGCCGGTACTGAATAAACAGTGAAGGAGTTGATGCCCAAAAAGCATGTCCAGAACTTTTCAGCCATAAAAGAAGATAAAGTTATCCACTTGCAGGAAAATGGGTGTAACTGGGGCTAATCATATTGTGTGAGCTGAGATAGTCTTGGAAAGATGGAGTTTGTATGCTCTTTCATATGTGATTCCAAGATTTTGTATGAATTCATAAAATAATGTATGTCTATATGACATGAAAATAGAAGGAAAACAGTCTGGAGGAGGGAAGGTGACTGAGCAGAGGAGGAGGGGTGAGAGGGAAAAGGAGTCCAGAGGGGATATTTTCAGCACTCATTACATGCTTAGAGGAAAATGTCTGTGTAACTCAACAACATGTACAATAAATATGTACAATGAAAAATTAAAAACTGTCATTAAATACATTTCATAGTATAATTTAAGAAACCAAATTTTTGGGGCAGGAGAAGGGAGGATGGGGGAGAGACTGGAGGAGAGGAGGGAGGGAGGGGAAACTGATCAGGCTGCGAAAAGATTGATTAATTAATTAATTAATAAAAATATTGAAGCAAAAAATGAAACCAAATTCTCTGTCTCTCTGTCTCTGTCTCTCTCTGTCTGTCTCTCTCTCTCTGTCTCTGTCTCTCTCTCTCTCTGTCTCTCTCTCTCTCTCTGTCTCTCTCTCTCTCTGCCTACAAAGGGAGTAGGTTGTGTGTCTGTAACTGTTCTTCTGGCCTACTATCTAATGGCCCTTCTATTTTTATTTATAAACCTGTTTTCCTTTTTTTTAAAAATGTTTTTTTATTTATTTTATGTGCACTGGTGTTTTGTCTTCATGTACATCTCCATGAGGGTGCTGGATCTCCTGGAAGTGGAGCTACAGACAGTTGTGAGCTGCCATGTGGGTGCTGGGAATTGAACAAGGGTCCTCTGGAGAAGCAGCCATTGCCCTTAACCACTGAGCCATCTCTCCAGCTGGTGTGGCAGATAGAGAATAGCGAATCATTGTGAGCAGGCCGTGGTTCAGTCAAAGGATTCTGGTCGAGTGATGGCGATTGACTGACATGACACCCTGGAGAAGCTGAAACCAGAGAGCCTTTTCTTTTCTCTTTTTTCTTTTCTTTCCCTTGTCCCCCTCTCTGTCTTCACTCTGTTCTCACTGACACTATGTTTCTGCTATGATCTGTGGTTGACGACCTCGATATGAGTTTTTCATTATTCAGTGTTTCTTTGTTTGTTGGAAATGACTTTGATTTGGAAAATGTGCTCACATACGGGCATTAGGGCCTAGATTTTGAGTCCTGGTGGCAGTCGAATGACATTTGTTCCTGAGCTTTGTTTATTTTCGCAGTTTGAGGTGCTTTGCTCATTCTTGGGTGACCTGATAGCTCCCTGGAACTTTGGGTCCCTGTGACACTTTGAGACTGGAGTTGGAGCTCACCGGCTCTGGAAGTTCTGAAGAAGCTGCATTAATTTTAGAAGACCACTCCATGCAGCAATAGCAGAAGAAGGGACCAGACTTTATCTGGGACTGCAGATGGGCCTTACATGGCTAGGACTGATGACCTGGGAGAAGGGTCGGAGGATAGTATTGTTTCTATTGGGGAGGCTTTAATTTCTGTGTGAAACCAAAGGAGGAGAGACGTATTTTGTGCAAAATTTAAATTTGATGTGCTTCACTATCTATCGTAACCTGTCTGGTGAGTTTGTTTGGACAGCCTAACTCATTTCTAAATGAAATGGCACCTAGAATGGGAGATGAGGTCTTGTTAGTCTGTACAAGTTGATATTTTATCCTCGTATATTTGAAGAGATCCTGGGCATGAAATGAAAGATATATGCAATGCTTTTTGTGGGCTGGGAAGGAAAACCTGGAGTTGTCTGCAATGGACCCTAAACTTCGAGGAAGAAGCATCTTCAAGGTTCATATGTAGTCAAGCTATAAGTGTACTGAGTAGCACACCTGAGAAGCATTTGAGGTCAAAACCCCTACCATGTTTGAAAAACAAAGTCTTACATGTTAATAAAAGTATTCATTTGTTAAAAAAAAATAAATCCATTTTCCTGAAATTGCCCCACTCCATAGCCTAAAATAATAGCTTTTTCTTGGAATTATCATGATAAAACACACTTTTCAATAGCACAGTTTTGCTGTCTCCTGAAAATCTGGATTTGAAGAACTAGGCAAATGGGTTATGCAAATCAAAGTTAGTCATAGTAAGGCAAAAAAAAATAATTTTGCAATTCTAATAATTTGTTGGTGCCAGATGCCAAGTGCAGCTTCTTAAAGCAGTAGAAAAAAAATGAAGAAAATGAGAGGGTACAAGAAGCCCTGAAAAATGTCACTGTGACTGACTGAGAAACACCTGCTGGCAGGATTTAAGTCTGCTGACATAATGGATATCTCTTGTGTGTGACTGTTTTTATTTAGGTCTCTTGATTTTAACCGTACATGAATAGAATTCTTGGCTGCATGTCTTTCCTATGTGCTGCTTTGAGTTATGATATAGACTTAGAGACACAGACATTACATTGCCTTGTCTTTGACTGAATGCAATGGATGAATGCATTTTATATGACATGGGATTTTTATTTAAAATAGAAAAATTTTCTTAAAACTTGTTATTTTGGGTGATCTAAGTTGCCCTGTTCTCTAATTGGTAGAATTTTGAACTATTAAATACATGACTATTTTATTTAGGGAATGGTCAGCTAAGTCTTTAGATATAACCTTCCAACTTCAAAGTGAAGCTTAAATCACAACTAAAAAAAAATCAGTACATTTTGTTAGCACTATTATCAAGTTGTTAGTAATTGTTTTTAATACTGAATTTCTCACAGTAATAAAAAATACATCTTATAAGTCCTTTATTTTTTTCTGAAAGCTTTTAAAGAAACCTCAGGTTTCTAACACATGTCAAATGAGGCAATATCTTTATATAGAACTCAACATATGTAGCTTTAGATATGTATCAAGGATATTTAACTTTATAAAAATCACAGCACTCAAATTCATCAATCCTGAAGAATAATATCAAGAAAATTCTCTGTGTACATGTTGTTTTAAAATTAGGTATCTCAATAGTCTTGTTAAAACTACATTCCTCCATAGCACACAAGACTCCCTCATGTACTCCACAACCAACCCCAGCAATCGGTCTCTTATACTACTCTATTTTCCTTCTAATGGACAGTATGTTTTTCATAATTATTTGCCCCATTCATTGATAAACACTTGTTACCGGAACTACCCTGGTGTACAGTAAGTGCTCCATGGATAGTTGCAAAATAAATGGAATTGGTGTGCCATTTGTGTAGGTAACTACGTAATTTGAGGAGTGAAGCAGTGAACATCCAAATATTTTTAAATTTCATTTTTATAATTGCAGTAGTGCCTGCATATACAAAGGCACATTTATTTGAGGATTATGCAGGCATCTCTTATTCCTCCCATGTATCTGTCCTCAGTAAAATGATTCTTGCTATCTTGGAGTCTGCAAATTGCTAGAAGCTCTAATAGTTTGGTAAGTACTACAATACTCTACACTTGAGATGCTAGACTATATCCAGATGTCTGTGTATCTAAGCTAGAGCCCTTGGCGTAGGTTCTATAATAGGCTTTGTTTTAATTTTTTATTCTTTTGAAGAATGTTACATGACATTCTGTGCACATGTACACACACACACACACACACACACACACACACACACGCATGCACGCACACACACACCCCCCTAATTTGTTTCCATAGACGTTGGAAGAAAGTTAGGACGGAAGAGACAGTAGAGAATACATTATTACTTTGATGAACAATCTGGAATTATGTTTTAATTGGAAATCATTAAAGCAATGTCTACAATTAAAATTTTGTCTCTATTTCTTGTTCATGTGACTCTATATGGTACTCAAATGCAAGTCATTAGAAGATGCTGATAGGTGATGACTTAATAGGCGTTTGTCAGAACTAAAATAATTGATACAATTGGTAGGTGTGATTAGAAATGACCTTTAATTCTTTTTAATATAGCTTCCCCACTGGAAAGTTTGCCTAATCTGAAATATGGAATTCAGAGCTGGGAGAAATCTAAGGAAGTCTCTGAGATTCCACTCTCAGATGAAATAACTGAAGTCTAGAGAGGAACAGACTTGGAAAATGTCTTGGGGTAAATGTCAGCAAAGGGGGAAACCATGTTGATTTATGGTCAGAAATATCCAGGGCATCTTATTATAACTGATTCAATTTGCTAATCTACCTAATGTGTCTTTGGCACCTGAAAGGTGTTTCTGTGTTGAGATATTTCATTTTAATGGGGTTTGACTACTCAGAGTTTATTTGAACACAGTATTGAAAGTATAATTACGTTGAGCAAAATTTTCTACAAAACATTTTATAGTGGGATTCATTGTTTATGTTATAGTCTAAATCAGACAGTAAATTTACCTCCACAATTACATATTCCTGTGTAAGTTTTATTTTTTTTTTAAATAAAGGGCTGAAATGTATAAAAGTACTGATTTGGTCACAAACCTACTTAATATAATTTTCTCAGGAAATAAAACATTTTAGTTACTAGCTAGACTTTACAGGCTTTTAATTTATTTCTTGTTTACAGACAATAAGAAAGTATACAATGGAATACTTGCTGGATTCACAGGCAATTAGGATGAGAGGCACAGGCAGATTATAAAAATACTTTTCACTGTGGTGCCATCAACATCACATACAGTCCTGTGGTGAATCAGAAGGTCCCCAGCCTCTTCTACCAGGTGGTTATGATAGTGATGAATAAGACTTCTGTTATCTTTTGAAAAGGTGTTTGATCATATCCTAAAGTGGTGGAAAGGAAGAAAAATATTCCTATTACATGGTGTTTCAAATTGGTAAATGTAGCAGGTACATGACCTGACCTTCAAGTTAGCTCGGAAGGCACCTGCTGCCTTCCCCTCATGTATGTTAGGTGTCTCTGAGTGCGAGGAATTGTGCTGCTCTTATTCGTTTATTGCCAATGGTGTATTTTTCACACAAGCGTGGCTGGATCCCTGACACCACATACCCCTGTTTGTTTCTTTTCCTGTCAGGTGTCTGACAATCACTTGCCTGAACATGATTAGCCTTGTGTTTTTTCTTCTGGAAGAAATAAAGGTCAAACATCCCACTAGACTAGTGAAGTATTTTCAAGTCGAGAAAGCAAGATTTGACGAGCTTAGAAAAAGGTTCAGTGTTTCATCTGCCACATAACCCAATTCACCATAAGGCTCTTTCTGGCTTGCAACACTGTGGGTACACACAAGTTTATTTGCCTTTTGTTGATTTTTTTTTTAATGAAACAGGAGAACGAACATTACAGTAGTGGATATAATCATAGCTGACAAAGTGGTGTACTGATGGTAGAGGGTAATTCTGTAATAATCATAATGTTAAAGTTTTGTAATACCATTTAAGAAAGCAAGATTGAATGCAGCAAAAAACAAAAAAACCAAACATTTTCTTAAAAGTTGGTTGAAATGTTTGCCCATTCTTTTTTTGTTAAGAAATTCTTTTATTCATTTACATACCAATCACAGATCCACCTCTTCCCTCCTCCTGCCCCTCCAGTCTCCTCCCCCCACCCCCCCCCCCCCAAATTCCCTCCTACAAAAAGGTAAGGCCTGTGGGGAGTCAGCAGAGCCTGGTACATTCAGTAGAGGCAGGTCCAAGCCCCTCCCCTTGCCTCAAGGCTGTGTGAGGTGTCCCACCATAGGTAGTGGGCTCCAAAAAGCCAGCTTGTGCACCAGGGATGGATTCTGATCCTACTGCCATGGGGCGCCTTAAGCAGATCAAGCTACACAACTGTCTTGATTCTTTAGTTGGGCTGTACTTATTTTTGGTTGCTGTTGATATGTTAAAGTCTACATCGCGACCTTAACACACAGATAATTTGAAGATTTTTTTCCTTATTCTGTAATTCGCCTTTTCACTTTACTACATATGTCCTTTGTTGTATAAAATGTTGCAATTTAGATTAAGTCCAATTTATCATATTTTGTTTCCTACACTTGTGATATCATGTATCAAAACTGGCACAATGGAGCCTTAAAAAATTTCTAGGTGAATTATTTTATTTTATTCTATGTGTGTGTGTTCTGCCTACATGTGTGTGTAGACCGTGTATGTACCTTGTGCCAGCAGAGGTCAGAAATGTCATCAGATCTCTTGGAATTGGAGTTAAAGATGGTTAAAGACCATCTTGTCGGTGCTGTGTTCTGAACCCTGGTCCTCTGCAAAATCAGCTTGTGTTCTTAACCACTGAGAAATCGCTCCCGTCCCCGTGGGGCATTTTTTCTTTTTATAGTTCCAGCTTTGTTCATTATGTACTTTGCATACTTTATTGCAAAATGGCCAACAAATGTAACTTAAGGAAGAAAGGGTACGTTCCATCATGTGGGGAAGTCATGAAAGTAGGAGGTTGAAGTGGTTGTTTGTAATAGAATATTTTAGGGTGTGTTACTTTTGTTCATGTTGCATTTGTTTAACCCTGTGAAGCTGTGTTACTGTGCCTGTGTAAAACACCTGATGTCTAATAAAGAACTGGCCAATAACAAGATAGGAGAAAGGATAGGTGGGACTGGCAGCCAGAGAGAATATATAGAAGGAGAAAACTGGGGAGAGATGAAAGCTCGAGTAGCCAGAGGAGGAGCAAGACTCCAGGGACCAGCCACCCAGCTACACAGCCAGCCACGGAGTAAGAGTAAGATTTACAGACGTTAGAGAAGGGGAAAAGCCCAGAGGCAAAAGATAGATGGGTTAATTCAAGGAAAGCTAGCTAGAAACAGCCAAGCTAAGGTCAGGCATTCATAATTAAGAACAAGCCTCCATGTGTGATTTATTTGGGAGCTGGGTGGCACCCCCCCCCCAAAGAGCCAAACAACAACATACAATAGTTGTTGATATCGACCCTATAATACAGAAGCAGAAGGTGATGGCTGCGCCTCCTCAGCAAAGCTTCTCTTTTTAATTCAGTCTGGGACCCCAGTGCATGGGATGGTGTTGATCATAGTTAAGATGGACCCTCACATCTTATTTTACCCAATCTAGATAATCACTTGCCAGCATTCCCAGAGCTTGTATCCTAGGAGAGTCTAAATCCTACCAAATGGAACCAAACCATCATATTTTAAACATTTATATTTCATTCATCTTGAATTAATTTTTACATATAATAGAAGACAAGGTAGTAGCATTTTATCAATAGCAAAACAGACTGTGAGACTTGAAATAATGCACCCTAAATTTATAAAATTTCTCATCATATGAGTGATACAACCACAACATCAATAACATTTTTAACTCTTTCTCATTCCTCTCTTTTTCCTCCTCTATATTCCTAAGCATAAAAATACATTCTGCTCAGTCCCTATAATGTTACTTCTATGTATGTTTTCTGGGCTGTTTAGTATTGGACAACCAATTGATGTGCTCTTCCCTGGGGAAGACCATACCTCCGATCTCAGCATTCCTTTGTTGCCTGTAGTGCTTTGTCTAGGGTTGAGGCATTCTGAGCTTTTCCCCTCTCATATGAATATGTCTATTGGTGTCATCTTTCTTCAGGTCCTGTTTAGGCAGACATGCTAATGAGACTTCATGGTTGTAGCCTCTCTGACATTTCTAGGAGACACAATCTCACAGAAAACTTCCTGTTCTGGCTCTTAAGATTTTTCCAGCTCCTATTCATAATAACCCCTGAGCTTAGGTACAGGAGTTATGTTGTAGATATATCAGCTGGGACTAAGCTCTACAATTCTGCATGCATTTCAGACAGAGGGGTCAGAGTATCAGTGCTGGGTCTGATCTAAGAGCCTCCCTCCTGAGGACTAGCTTTTGTGGCACCAGAAAGTATCAGACAAGCTTCCAAAGAAGGGAGGAAACCAACAATCTTACCCAGCATGGTGCCTATGAACCGCAAGAACAATTAGCATGGCGTGATAACCCTAAGGGTGTAGTAGTGTCTTATATCCCTTGGCAGTAACCAGTAGTTCTCTAATTGTACATAAGGCCTGTTCAACAAGAAAAAAAAAATCATGCTTGGTATCAGAAACCTTCCCAGCTCCCAGGCCTAGTAAAATCATGGATCTTATAGGAAAGAACCTACAACAAACACTTTACTAAACCAGCACAATCCCTAACTACATTCTAAATATTTATCCTTATTCTCACAAGTGAGTGTGGTTCCCCATCCCTCGTCATGGAATCTTCTCTTTGCAACAATAGAATCTTCTCTATTACAAGTGATCAAAATGCAGGGTTGCTTTTGAAATGTGGTCACATCTGGGAATCCGGAAGAAGACTGTGAACTCAGTCTGAGACTCATAGGTACAGATCATACATCAGCCTTCCCAACAGAGTATTGGCTGTTTGTGAGATGAGCAGTGCTGTGTGAGCGATGAGAGGGCCGGGCATTGTGTAAGGCAGCTAGAGCTGAAATGTTGACTCTGCCATCTGCTAGCTTTATGACCTTGGAGGTGTTACGTAATGGCTTTGGCTTTATGAAAAATGTACACATTGCATCCAGCACATTGCAGGAGAGTACAAGATAATTTTTTTTTGAATTTATTTTATTTTATTTTACAACATAATTCAACTTTACACATCAGCCATAGATTCCCCCGTTCTCCCCCCTCCCGCCCTGCTCCCCTCTCCCCAGTCCACCCCCATTTCCATCTGTATTGCATTGATTTTCCACAGATCTCAGCTGTGGGGAACTACTTTAGCAGATATATTTCTTATTACTTCTTATATACTTCTTATATTCATTCCATCTTCTTAATTCTTATTTAAACTTACATTTACAACTAGTATCTTTACCTCTTATAAGCTTATTACTGTATGTTTTAGGACTACCTTAGATTCTTTTTGCAAGCTTATATTTTTAAAGGAACTCTATGGATCTATTTTACAAACTTATATAGGGCTACCATTAGCATATATTTAACTTAGTAAACACCTAAAGATTTCTTAACACAGATCTAACAAGACAGAATTTTTACAAACTCATATATCTTATTTTCATCTTTTTCTACTTCTTACTCTTAATTATTATCACTATCTCTATTAGAAAGATTCTCTTAACTAGACAGAAAGTACGTACATCATTTCTAAAGTTTAGAGCTTATAGTCAACACCCACAACAGCCCTTCCACATCTCCTTCAGAGAAACCCCTCTCCCACTGATTCCACTCTCGCCCTGCACGGTCCCTTCCCCCCAGATGCAGAGCCC
>CABHPP010117835.1:0-27333 GCA_902168425.1 Peromyscus attwateri | reverse complement strand
GATCCCACTTGAATTAGCCAGAAGTTGGGCTGAACCTGACAGGGCTGACAGTCCCCAAGGTGATGCAGATAATGACTGGTCACCTTCCACTGGAGATGTACACTCTCCCGTCAGTCCCAGTTCAGGCTTACAAGGTTGGCTTTCTCATTTTTATCTGAGTGTAACTTCTCTTCACATACCATGCCCACACTCCTCTCTCCTAGGGCATCGGGGAGACGATGGGAAGAAGCCAGGGTCATATCCCTTAGTGGAGACTTTTCTCTTTCTCTCTGTTTCTGTTTATGAAAGGATTGTCTGCATGTAATAAAAATCCACCCATTAGAGGCGTCTGATATGATGAATTTTGCCAATTGCGTGCAATCCCATAACTATCTCTTATGGAGTGAATATATGGAGCATTTTCCTTACCCACAAAAGCTCCCTTGGGCCCCTTTGCTCTTAATTCCCTCCCCCACCCCCACAGCTTCTGGCAACCATAGATCTGCTCAGTGTCACTATATTTTGCCTTTTCTAGAATTTTCTGTCAATGAAATTGCCATATACAGATAGCCTTTGCATTTGATTTCTCTCACTTAGGATAATGATTTTTAAGATTCATTCATACGATTACATGTATGAACATGTCATTTCTTTCATTGTCAGAATATTACCCCTAGAACTGTAGCCCATTATATGAGCATGCTCATGAGTTTCTATTCTGCTTACCAGTTGATGGCTGTCTGGGTGGCGTCCAGTTTGAGACCCTCAGCTATCTTCTTAGTCAGCAAACTTGGTTATTTTTTTTTAAGATTTACTTTATGTGTATGTGTGTGTGTTTGTGCATACAGAAGTGTGTGTAGATGCCAGAGGAGATCAGAAGATGGTATTGGAACCACCTTGATCTGGGATTATGGACATTTATGGGCCATCTGATGTGAGTACTGGGAACCAAACTCTGGTTGTCTGAAAGAACAGTGTGGAAGCCAGAGGTCAACCTTGGGTATCATTCACCCCTCAGAAGCCACCCACATTATTATTTTTTGAGACAAATACTCTCTCACTGAGATCTGGGACTTGTAGATTCACCTAGACTGTGGCCAAAGTGCCTGTGATTTGAATGAGAACTGTCTCCATAAACTCATATGTTTGAATACATGGTCTCCAGATAATGGAAGTGTTTGGGAAGGATGAGGAAGTGTGGCCTTGTTGTAGATTGGTCACTAAGGGCTAGCTTTGAGATTTCTAGAGACTTGTGCCGTTCCCGGTGTGCTCTCTGCCTCCGGCTAGTGGATGAAGACATGCACTCTCAACTGCTGCTCCGGCCGCCTTTTGCCATGCCTCCACTCCTGCCGTGGACTCTTACACCCTGAAACCCTAAATCCAATTAAACTCTTCCTTTTGTAAGTTACCTTGGTCATAGTGTCTTATCATAGAAATAGAAAAGGAACTAATACATGGCCTTCTTTCTCTGCCCCCCCAGCACTGGGATTAAAACTGCACTCTGCCATACCCATCCTCAGCCTCTAACTTTCATAATCTTAAACCGTTGGTTTCACATTTGCAATGACGTATTTTCGAAGGCTGCTGGTGGCATGGACGTGCTAGCCTAATCCCAATCACTGTGACTCTGAAAGTGATCTACTTACAATGGAGAAGCAAAGCCAGGGCCCAAAGCTGACATAATGGCCTATTTAGGATGTTCAAATGTAATTTGCCTTCACTACAGGCCTCAGGGATAAGGCAGAGAGCAAGGAAATGCAGTATCCGGTATTTATAGGAGATGAAGTGGGATGGCTTTTCATCCTGCCTCATAGGAATGTGCTCACACTCTGGTTCCAGTCATTGGGAGTGCTGGGGCAAGGGACATCTAACGGGTGACACTGTCCCTTTCTGAAAGATTATGTGGGCAGGGGGCTGGCCCAGCTGACTTGGAACAACATGAGAAGAAGAGAGTGTCCTGAAATATGTGCTGTCCTCTGTTATAATTCACCGTAATGAGCGGTGAACAAAAGGTTGGAGAGGAGAGTGGTGACGGATGGCCGACATGCCACCCTGTGCTGCAGCTGGCACAGCTCCCGCTGGCGAAAGGCATTATATATGACTGCTGCAGGTCTCGTAGTGGTAAATGAACACTTACAGCCGCCATGGCAACTGGATTGATTACCCCAGCTACCTCAGGACCAGCCTGCCCTGGCGTTACAAGTGAGCACACGCATCCCTGCTGTTCTTCAGTCAGAACTCTGTGGAGGTGGTGTGTGTAGAATGAAGTCTCTGATGAATATGTTTCTTCTTCTCTAGCCACTTCTACCAAGTAGAGAATTTGGGCAAGGAAAAAATCATACCAGAGAGAGGGGAGGGTCATGGCATTGAAAGAAATGCCTGGCTCATTGTGGGAAGGGAGTTGATTATTTTTGAATGTCAGAAGATGGATAGATGGATGAATCCATGAAAGAGTGAGTGAAGCCGTGGGTGAATTGCCAAGGAGGCACTCAGAAAGAGTGCTGAGATCCAACTGGGAAGGGAAGGTTGAGGAGTTCAAGGTGGCACCACAAGCTACAGTAGCTAGGCAGGAGTACTCATCAAAGGAGAAAGCAAGATACAGCAAGAAGTGGGGTGAGGAGTAATAGCCCGAGCAACTGGTGACTAGATTTTGAAGTGGGCTTGGTTATTTAGGAAATGGGGTGTTGGGGACTGGAGAAATGGCTCAGTGCTTAAGAGCACTTGCTGCACCGACATGAGGACCAGAGTTTGGATCTCAGCACTCACTAAAAACCTGGGTGTCTCATCCATGCCTGTGATCTTCTCTTTGATGAGAGTAAAGACAGGAAGATTTCTGGGGATCACTGGCTTCCAGCTTAGCTGAGAAAGCAAGAGGCCAGGTTCAGGGAGAAACCCTGCCTCAACGAAATCTTTTAGTTTTGTTCCCAAGAACTAATTTTGTCCCTTGTGCTGGTTAGTTTTATATCAATTTGACACAAGCTGGAGTCATTTGAAAGGAGGCAAACTCAAGAAAGAAAATGCCTCCATAAGATCAGATTGTGGGCAAACCTGTAAGGCATTTTCTTAATTGATTGATTGGGGGAGGTGGCAGACCATTGTGGGTGGTGCCATCCCTGGGCTGGTGCTCCTGGGTTCTATAAGAGCAGACTGAGCAAGCCTTGAGGAGCAAGCCAATAAGCAGCACTCCTCCATAGCCTCTGAATCAGCTCCTGCCTCCAGGATGATGCCATTTGAGTTCCTGTCTTGACTTTCTTCAGTGATGAACAGTGATAGGGAAGTGTAAGGCAAAGAAACCCTTTCCTCCCTGTGTTGCTTTTGATTGTGGTGTTTCATCAAAGCAATAGAAACCCTAAGACAGACACCCTTCTCCATTGTGGAATGGATTTGATTACATTACACATTGCTGGGACAAAAATACCTGGCAGAGACAATTCAAAAAAACAAAAACAAAAAACAAAACAAAACAAAACAAACAAAAACAAACAAAAAAAAAAAGAAGGAAAGGTTTCTTTCAGCTCACGGTCTGAGGAAACAGCCTGTCATGGTAGGAAGTCACAGAGCCTGGAAGTCCACAGTCAGGACACAGGATGCTGGTGCTCAGCTTGCCTTTTCCTTTTGATGGAGCTGAGGTCCCCACCTGTAGAATGGTATCTTCCTACCTCAGTTAACCTAATTGAGATGATCCCTCACAGGCATAGCCAGAGGCCAGTCTCCTGGGTGATTCTAGATTCTGTCAAATTACAATAAATATTCACCATCACAGGGTATTGTCAGCTCTATTAAGAAATCAGGAGCCAGAACAATCTAGCTGAAAATTCTGCTCCTGCCACTTCTTCCTCTGTGAGCTTCCCCTTCCTGTTCCTCACCTGGGAATGGCAGGATACTATCCCTACTGTGGGGTTCCTGGAGTACAGTGAACCACCAAGGAAAGTTATATTGGACCACCCTTGCTATTGAATGAGTTTTTACATACATTATCTTGCTTGGTCCTTACCATGAACAGCTGAAGCATGGTATTTTGTGTCATGTTAGTATAAACATTCCCCTCCCTGCTTGACTGATGGTGTCTTAGATGATCTGGGTGGTTGGGTTAATTCTCTCAAGGTCATGCACGTGATAGCACTCGGTGGCCCTGAGGCTCCAGACCAAGTGATATGGTTCAGGACTCTTGCAGTTGCACCTGACTGCTCCTGCTGATGCTAGACACTGTTGTGCTAGAAGGAGTGGAAGTTCAGACTGTTTGAGGAGTCACTCCCAAGGGGGCATTCTAAGGACCAACCACGTATTCCTTTCTCTCAATACATGGAAAATAGAATCTTCAAGGCTTTGAACCAGTTAGCCACACTGAGTTCAGGAAACCTCTGGCCAGCCTCTCCTGTGCTGCTTGGTAACTTAAGGCAGAGTTTCCTTAAGATTGAAAGACCTTACTTAGCTTTTCAACCAACTGAGGGTGAAGGTGAAGGCTTTCACACCAAGATTAAGGCCTTATGAGATGAACAATAAATACTCAGAGAAGGATAACTCTTCAGCAGTAATCAATGTTGTGCTGACTTCTAGGAAAAAAACAACTCAGATTCCTACACTGGCTATCTTGATCGCAGTAGGCACAGCAAAAGGTTAAGTGGTGGAAGAGGGGGAGGCTGCTTGTTCCCAGACTTCGTGAGTTCAGATTCCAGCTTTGCCACTTAGCAACTATGTGCCTCAGTTTCTATGGGTCTGTCATGATGGAGTGAATATTCTTCATAAAGTTGTTAGCATGAGATGAGCCGAGCATTCTGCAGGGTGCCTGCCTCACAATCAATAAATATTTGCAGTTGTTGCCACTCAAACAACTCCCCTGCAATAAGCATAGCTTATGGTGCAAGTGTTTTCTATGCATGGAAGTGATTTGATTTGAGTGGCTTCAGACATGTGGTGCTTGGCTCTTAGCTTGTCTTGGCTATTTCACCCTTATTGACTATCTATTGTCTTGACTAATCTAAGAGGCATCCATTCTTTATTTGCTTCTTTAGAGGCATTTAATTCTTTGCATAAGAAAGAAATGAAGCGTTGAGCACAAGAACCCATATGTGCCCATTGGTGAAGCATAGCAGGCCTTGTTGGGCACTCTACATAGTTTCTGGTGGGGATTGGTTGGGGTGAGTAGGTGTATTGATTACTCTTCCATCACTGTGACCCAAAGCAATATAAGAATAAAAGAATTTATTTGGGCTTACCATTCCTGAGGGAGGGTCCATAATGGCAAGGGAGGCATGGCATCAGGCAACTGGAGAAGGGAGCTGAGAGATCATATCTTTGACAGCAAACATGAATCAGAGAAATTGAACAGGAAGTGGGATGAGGATAGAAACTCTCAAAGCCCACATCTAGTGACGTACTTCCTCCAGCAAGGCTATACCACCTCCCCAACCAGCACCACCAACTGGGGCCCAAGTGTTTAAATACTCAGGCCTCTGAGCAACATTTCTTCTTTAATCCACAGCAGTTGGGGTGCTGTCTTCTACACGGAGGGGCTGTAGACTGAGACCACTACAGAGGAAATTCCAAGCTAAGCTTCTCCCTTCTGTGGCCACTGTGGGAAGAGAAGGTGCTGGCCTTCCTTTGAGGCAGAATGCCTGACAGGTGTGTGGGTCCCCTCTTTTTCTCCACCTTGGTGAGTTGTAGAGAATGCCCTTGTGCCATGAATGACACCAGGTGTCACCATCAGAACAGCTCTCAGGTTGCCTCACAGTAGGCTGGGCAAAGATGAGGCCTTACAAGACTTTGTTCCAATGAAGCAAGACCTGTTTATGAGCAGCCAGGAGGAAGCAGGGGGAATAATACTACTTTGAGCATAGCTCTCCCCTTGACCCAGAGGGGCTCCCTGGATTGAGAGATGCCAGTGTCCCAGGGGCTCCCTGGAGGGAGAGATGCCAGCATCACATCAGTTAGGCTTGATCCCGCATAAATACATCTCTATAGAACTTTATGGGGAGACTCTGACGATTTTTCTCTCTCACACGTTTCTCC
Organism: Peromyscus attwateri; assembly: GCA_902168425.1. Lineage (NCBI taxonomy): Eukaryota > Metazoa > Chordata > Mammalia > Rodentia > Cricetidae > Peromyscus > Peromyscus attwateri. Next base: position 21,345 of record CABHPP010117835.1, on the reverse strand, counting down.
ATGGCTGGCATTTCCATGGTGACTCTTGAAGCTGGGTAGCTACAGAGCATGCATATTGTATGGGGAGGCTCTTCATCAGCATTGCCAACCTTGCTCTGCCCAACTCCAAGGGACTCGGGTTCAGAATCCCTCTGTGATCACCTCACTCCGTCCATAGCAGACAAGAACAATCTTCCACAGAGGCACAGATGAGTGGCTTCTGGGAAGAATGCATCTCTTAGTTCTCCAAGGGCTGTACTTTGAGGATCACCGTGCATACATAGCATCTGGCAGACGCAGTCCACCCTGCTGCAGCAGCGAAGGAGAACGCTACCAGTTTGAGTCTGATGTTTTATTTATTTGTATTGGTAACTTTATGTAGGGTGTGTTTCTCTGTTTGGGCCTCAAGGCTGGTTGAGCAAAAGGCGGGAAACATTAATAAGTAATAGACAGAGAGGGGCTGTCCATTTATAGCCTTTCAGAGATGACCTGGTTTCCATTCCAATGGGAGTGTTAGTGTTGTTTTAGAGTGATAGGCATCTGTAGATGCTTGCGCTGGTGCATTTGGGGATAACCAGGAGGGACACCTGCTTGGGCTATTTTTAGAATAAAAATGAAGAAACCTCAGGCAGCCCCAGGAGCCCTCTCCAGTTGGCAGTGCACACACCGTGAGCCCAAATAGTCCATTTTTCCTGGGGTTGTGTGGGATCACCCTGTTCCTTTCTGTTCGCCTCCAGTGTCTGGTTATTATTAAATCACCCTTTGTGAGAGATTAACTCTGGCTTCCCTCCCAGTGAGGAGATGTCTACACAGAGCCAGAGCAGGCAGCCAATGGCAGGCACACGGGTTATTTGGTGTCGTACAGGAACAAACAACTGGTTGACAAGCCAGTTCTTCACTTTCTGATGGCTTCCCTTGGCATGGGAACAGGCTTCCGTAGGACATGGTCTAAATGCTTGCCGAGCCTTCCTTTCTCCATTCATTCAGAAAACATTTCCTAAGGGCCCCCTGTGGGATTTATTACTTCTAAAATGGGGTTAATCATGGTACCTATTGCATAGAATTATGTGGATTAAATGAGCTAATAATGTGTTAAGCATTTAGAACAGTACCTGGCACATAGTTAGAGCTTAGTCAAGTCAAGCTTGGCTGTGCAGTTGAAGTTTTTTTTTTTTTTTGTTCTAGGTGGGGAATAGACAGCAGAGCCAACAGCATAGAAAGAAAGACCATTTCTGTGGCAAAGTAGGGAACTGACTTCTTAGGGGTGTGTGTGTGTGTGTGTGTGTGTGTGTGTGTGTGTGTGTGTATGTGTATGTGTGGTTTCAAATTAGTGTGGAAGCCAGAGGTCATCCTTGGGTATCATGGGTATCATTCCCTAGGTGCACCTTTTTTTTTTTTTGAAACAGAGCACCTCACTGGTCTGGACCTTGCCTAGTAGGCCCCAGGAATCCGACTCTCTCTGCCTCAGTAGTGCTAGGATTGCAAGCTTATGCCACCACGCCTGGCTTTTAAATGTGGGTTCTGAGGATCGAACTCAGGTCCTCATGTTTATAAGGCAAGCACTTTACCAACTGACCCATCTACTCAGTCCCAGGGATTCATTTTTCCGGGGCCAGAGTCTGGAGACAAGGTGAGGCTTCCTATATCTTCATTCATTTGCCTTTTCTTCAGGTGGCCTGGTGTCTCGGTTCACAGAGTGGGGGCCTTTGACAAGCCAGATCAGAATCATCTGAGTATGAAATATAAATTCTTTATCCTTGCCCAAAGGTTCTGAGTCAGACACTCTAGAGTTTGGGCCCAGCAATTTGTGTTTGAATATGGCCTCTGAGACACTCTGATCCTTGCTAAGTTTGAAAATAGCTGTCTAGTTTCTTGAGGGCACTGGGAAAGAAAACTTTAGCAACGTTTGCTTCATAACCTCTACTGTATTTAGCATCTACTGGTCCAGTAGGAGGCAGGCTCTGGATAGTACCTCCTGCATGAGGCAGGCAACAGCCTTGTTAGCTGGCAGGGACCTTGTTAGGATCCAGCCTGCTTACTTAGCACAGCCAAGCCAAACCTCAGCTCTCCTCCTGGCTTGCTGCCAACAGGACACCACAACCCACCCCTGCCATGCATATGCTAAGGAGCCAGAGCTAGGGCTATGCTAAGTGGGTGTTTTTTTTGTTTTTTTTTTTCCAGAACAACTTTGAGCTGCAAGGCTCCAGGGCACCTCTCATCACATTGAGAAATGAGGGAGGCCAGCCTCTCTGGGCCCTTTCTAAGTAGATGCACATCTGGTTTGTGTGAGTCTGCCTGCACACACCCAAAGACAGCCCGTGGCCAGCAGAATGTATCACACCAATGCCTCTGAAAAGCTTGTGGCTGGTCTGGCTTTTATTACTGATGTGCAGCCACCTCTGGGATGAAACTCCACAGCTGGAGAGAATTTGAGACCATCCATCTAGATTTTCCAACTTCACCCATTGGTTCGTTCGTACAAATTTGTATACTCGGGAATGGTGGGAGACAGGAAGAACATAGCTCCTCATGCCTACCTTCCCTCAACCCTTCCCTAAGGAACATTCCAGAAGGACAAGAGCCATCGCTCCTACAAATGCCTACTGTTCCGAATAGAATGGTCTATATCAATAGGAAGGTACCCAGCAGATGTGGTGTCAGGGATCAGGAAATGAGTGGGCATGCCTGAGAGAAGAGGGAGCTGGTGTCAGGCCTGGAAGACTGAGAGAGGAATCTCAGGAGACAGAGAAAAGGTATCTTAAGTAAAGGAGATTGAAAATGTATGAGGAAGAGGAAATAGTGCCCAGAGGGAGGAAGGAGCGATCGATCTAAATTGCCCAGAACCTAGGCTGTAAGCAGAGGAATGGAGGAAATTGGGTCTTCAAGGATAGATTAGAATGCTTTCACCAGGACACGGAGTTTGGACGACATTCTCTGGGAGTCAGGAGTAAGTCTGATGAGGAATGGGATGGATGTTGAAATTGGAGTTGATGTCACTAAATATCCTTGGCAGGAGACTTGCTCAGAGACATTGCTCCAGGAAGCAGCAGAAACAAAGAAGAACCAGGAAGTTTGCATCTGCAAGTGCATGGCTGTGGGAGATGGGTGGAAGCCAATGGATAAAGAGGAGGGCTTCTAAATGGAAGGTTGTGTGACAGAGAATGCATCAAAAATCTCCAGTGGGGCTTGCAATGTAGATCAGTTGCTGGAATGCTTGTCTTGCAAACCCAGTACCACACACACTGGGTTTGGTGTCATATGCCTCTTCCCACTTCTGAGAGGTAGATGTAGGATTGAGAGTTCAAGGTCATCCTCAATACATACAGAGTTGGAGGCAGGCCTGGGCTACATGAAACTCTATTTCAAATCAAACAAACAAACAAACAAAAAAACTCTCTAGAGATTTAGAGAAAGCAAGACTGGTAACTGAGTGAATTTTCCTGCAATTCTGGTCCACAATCCTCAAGACTTACCAGGAAAGACATTCGTCTCTCAGCAGGTGAACACCAGAGGTCCTCAGTATCACATGTCAGCCAGGCTGGAAACATCTCAACCATTCCAGAGAGTACTGGCAAAGGGTTGGGCCATGGGTTTGGTTCTGAGTCACAAGAGTCCCAACCACCTACTGAGTCATTCACAAGAGCTGTCGTTTCCTGCGAGGTTTCCTAACCAGTTACCCACCCTGACAAATGGCTGGTAGCTTTGCAAGATCTGAAGGGAGCCGCACAGTCCACCATGCCATAGCTCCGGGCAAACTCAAGTTGTGGATCTCAAACTGCAGTGTGGAAATTGCCTCTGTGCTCTTCCCAGAGAAGCTCGGTCCCGAGTGATGCCACATAATCACGTGAGACTCACAGGTTACGTGGTGTCCTGTCTCTGAATACATCAGATGAAAGGGAAGTTTCTTTAGAAAATCTCAGAGTGACCAAGGCCTGGCTTCAACTTCAAGAGAGTCTACAGAAACGGGCCTACCCGTCCTACTGCTTGCCTTCCTGTCCTGGTGGGAACAGAACTGGGTTCAGGTCTGCTAATTTCACCTCCGTCCCTCATACCTTTACTTCCTGCTTTCTCCAGCAGTTTCATCAAGCCCTCACCTTCTCCAGGGGTAATCTTGGAAAACATCAGAACACCTGACATAGGGAAACACTGATATTACAAGGTGAATTCAAAACATACTTGTAATGCAGTTGTCTCTCTCCCCGTGGTTTGATTTTTTAAAATTTATTATATTTATTTATTGCATTTATTTGTTTGTTTGTTTATTTATTTATTTATTTATTTATTTATTTATTTATTTATTTATGTGTATGTGTGTGTAGTAGCCCTGTATTGTAACATTGACTTCCAGACTTTCATTTACATGTAGCTGGAGCACCAAGTCAATGCATGCAAGCCATGTAGTTTCTCGGGGCTCCCTGGCACTGAGTTTATTAGAAAGAAAAGAATATTTAGCTAGTGTACTCAGCCACCGTGTGGAGTGTGAGCTAGCTCCATCTCAAGGCAGAAGAGTGTAGAGAGGAAGCTGAGAACCTCCTCAGGCTGCGTCTCATCTTCTGTTTGGTTCTGGAGTCCTTTTAGGGGCTGGAGGCTAAGAAGGCATTCTCCTGCAAAAGCCTCCATGTGGGGAGAGGTACTTTTGGCACTGTGCATGTCTCTCTGGAGCATTCAGTCTTGGCATCAGGTGTGTGAATTTTGGTATCAGCGCCTATTTCTGGAGGCGAAACAAGGCCACTGGATGAGGAGAGGAATCAAATGCTGAAGACATGAAGGATTCCTGGAGTCTGGGAGAGCTTTAGCTCAGGAAGATGGAGCTCTACTCCTCTCCTCTGCTCTCTCTTGGAGGTGGAGGTTGGAAAGCCCTCTTCCCAGGGAGCCACAGAAGGAGCGAGGGGAAGAGCACAGGGAGGGTCAGGTGTAGATGACAGGTGATGGGCATCGGATGGAGGCCTGTATGATGCCCCTTCCTGTCTAGGTCAGGGTCTCTAGACCCCTGGACAGTTGGCGGTTCACCTCATGTGGTAACTCTGCACTTGGGTCTACCTGGCCTCACTCATCGACTTGGAACTGTCTGTTACTGTGGTCAGACACACCGTCTCACGGGGGAAGAAGTGAGTCCTGCAAGTCATCCTCTGATTTACACACATTCACAGCAGACATGCATACATGCATATGCACACTCTACCACACAAGCAGGTACACAGAGTAAATTAATTAAATGTGGTTTAATATTTTTAAAAATATGTGAATATTTGACATGCATTTTGTATGGGGTGAGTCCCTCTTACAGCTTTGTGAAGATGGAGCAACCATACTTTTACCCTAGGAGAGCAAACTCTGGTCTTAGGAACTACTCTTTTACCTGACTTAAACCTTAAGCAAGACCTTGAGGACCCAACCTAGGCTCATGTGAGGCTATACCATGTCTATGTATCCTGTCTGAATCTCTCAGAGTCAGCCAGTAGACGAGGGCCTGGACTCGGAGATGAACAGGTGGCCATCTCTCCTCAAGGAACAGATGATCTCAACAGGCTGCGAGTAAGTGATGACAGTCAAGCCATGCCACTGTAGAGTTGGATCCCCTGTCAACAGAGGAAGGCGAGAGGGAGAAGGTGCCCTGTGTTCTTGGAGGACTGCGGGTGTCTTGAGTTCTCTGTGAATGAAGCACCACTCTGAGATTGTCTCATCTACTCCACCAAGGGGCAGGATGAGCTCACGTCTAGAAGTATTCACGGATGCTAAGTGATCTAGGGCTCATCTGGCACCTCAGCTCCCCAGGTGATTACCTTCACTGTCTCATGCTGGTGGTGGGTCCCTTTCTCTGAACGCTTGGTGGCAGGTCATTTCCCTTCTCTCCATGTGTTGGGAAGGAAAGAAGTGCGTAGAAAGGATCTGTGACTCTGTCTTATTCCCATACATCCCCCACACTCCTGCCTGGCAGGTGTCTAGAGTAGATCTGCTTGTGGAGACATTGGGAATGGAGGTGGGAGAGTAAACTCCGCCATCCTCCTGTATAGAAGTGATGGGCAAGGGCATAGCCCAGGGGCTTGTGGCATTCACCAGCTAGGAAAGTAAGAGGAGGTGGGAGAAGACAGGTATCTTGAGCCCTACTGTGAGTGTTGGGGTTTTGGTTTTGCCCAGGCTCCCCACAAGTCAAAAATACAGACTGACAGACGAAAACTGCACTGTCCAAGATAGTGACTATGAGCTTCGCAGCTGCATTCATCTGACTTACTGAAATGAAATGATATTAAGAAATCTAGTTACTTCTCTTATTTTTATGAGTGTGTGCTCGTGCATGAGGAGAGAGGAAAAGGTTGGATGTCTTCCTCTATCATTTCCTACCTTACTTTTTTTTTTTTTTTTTTTTTTTTTTAGGGTTTTGGTTTGTGGTTTTTTGTTTTTTTCCTGGATCTCGCTCCGTAGAGCAGGCTGGCCTCAAACTCACAGAGATCCACCTGCCTCTGCCTCCTGAGTGCTGGGATTAAAGGCATGCGCCGTCTCTCAATGGATCTGGAGTTTAGCAACTGGCCACTGGCCAGTGAGCTCCAGGGATACTGTCTCCACCCCAACTCCCAGTGCTGGTATGACAAGTTTTGCCAGGATGCCCAGTTTCTATGTAAGTTCTGGGGAATCCAAACTCAGATCCTCTTCCTTGCATGGCTGGCATTTTATTGAGAAGCCATCTCCATAGCCTACAGTTCCTCTGTGATACTAGCCACATTTCAAGTGCTGAAGAGCCACTGTGAAGAGTGGCTATAGGCACTAAGTATCACTTCCTTGTAGAAAGTCCACATGGATGGTTGGAGACACAACAGAACACTGGAAAGCTTGTGAGAGCCTTCTGGGGATGGGAGCAGAAAGTGGGGAGGCCCAGGGACCAGTGTCTCAGCAAGCTCTTCCAGATGGCCATTACACACACCCATTTCAAGGCGCAGTACTCTTCAGGAGGCCAGGAGTTAGGTAGTGAACTTGTACAACCTCATACAGCAACTGAGCATCTCAGAGGCTTCTGGCTCTCTCTACTCCAGTGCAAACCCAGGCTTTCAAAGGAGCATGATGAGTATCTACGCTGGCAGCCAAGGGCCCACTCAGTGAAGTCCTGGTTCCTCCAAGGCATAGTCACTGAAGAAGAAAGAGGCTTTCCTGCGCTAGCTCCGTCTCTCTCCTTCTCCAGAACCAGGAGGATGGAAACAACCTCACCGCTCCCCTTGAGCATGTTTGAATCATAAGTACGTTCCCTCTAAAATAAATTTATTTCCTGCTGTCTTCCTCCCAACAAAGCCCAACCAGTGATGAATACCAGACTTCATAGCTTATTTGTCAGCGCAGGGCACCTGTGAGGATTCCTGTGGAAGATAAATTTTGGTTTGGGAGAGGGGGGCCTGGAGAAGGAGGGACCTGGACAGGAATAAATCTTAACATGTTGCGCCAGACTGTGAATGAGCGTTGGCCTCGGCAAGGCTCACCTTCCTGACAAGGGATGATAAATTACCCTCTTGGTTGACACCTTCATTGGGTTATTTATGGCTCATTAATTGAACCGAAAAGGGGCCTTGTAGCCCCAGCAGGGGAACCATACAATGCTCCTCCAGTGGACCCAGTTCAAAGAAAAGAACAAAGGAGGGAAGGAGGGGGAGTTTGTCCAGCTCCTTGGCTTGAGGACAGTCTTCACCAAACAATTCAAGATTAATAAAAGGAAAAAAAAAATGGAAACACAGGTAGTCATCAATGGGGATGATGAGCCCACAACCCACACTCCCCCCACCCCACCCCCAGCCCACGTGCTTCTTGGAACCTTCTAGAGGAGTCGGTGCCTGGATTCTGTGCTGTATTGCCACTATCATGTTTGACTCTCCTAGCATGTTAGCATGGGGACGGGAAAACTGTCTGATGGCTCAGGCATAGTCCTGGCTTCCCCACAGGCTTGCCGTGTGACTTTGGGGAGCTCATGTGATCCCTAAACTTCAGCGGCTTCCCTTTTGAAATGAGAGCATTGGAGTAGAGGACCTCAAAGCCTCATGCTGTTCTTCTCTGATGTTTTGTTTTTTTCTTATTATATGTATGTGTAAGCATGCTCACATGCATGTGTGTGCTTGTGCTTGTCAAGGCTGGCAGACAATCACAGATGACATCTTCAGGATTTTCCCACCTTGGTGTTTGAGACAGGGGCAACTCACCGAACCTGGAGCTTACCAGGGAGAACCAAAGAACTGCCTGTCTCTGTTTCCTCGGGGCTTGTATTCCAAGGATGTGTCAACCACATCGGGCCTTCGTAGGGACTCGGGAACTCAAACTCAGGTCCTCATGCTTGTGAAAAGATCACTTTACCAAGTGGGTCATCACCACAGCCGTCTTTTGTAGTTTGAAAAGGTCTAAAAGAGAAAAGCAGGTTTTCTTCACTCCTGTTGCCTTGGTTTAACATGTCTACTTCTGTCATTAGCTACTGATTCAGTGTGTTGCATTTCCTGGGCTCCTGCCATGCGTTAGATTCCAAGGGGTGGGGCATGGGGATGTGTTGTTGGCGTCCATGAACTTCTAGTCTAGGATTCTGGTAGTGTTTCCAGGAGCTGACTGTTCTCAGTAACTTAGGGGTTAAGTTAATCCCTGGATGAGGGAGAGGCTCACAGGTTAGTCTCCATGAGTAAATTCTACTTTATTTGGCCATATTGGAAGAGGTTATGTTTCCAGCTGTGTATAAGAGGCGCTTTCTCCGGGGTGCCTCTGTGGTCCATGAATATGCTACAAAAGGCTCTCATTTGAAGTGCAAGGTGTTGCCCCTTTGCTCTAGCCTTCTAGAAGCTTCCATCTGGTAGAACAATCTCATTCATAAATGGAATGGCAGGAGGACTTCATTGGTTTATCTCCTCAGAGAAACACTTGGTCATCTTACTCCACAGAATTTCATTACTTTCATTTTGTCTCTGTGTCAAGACTTCTGTTAGAAAGATAAAATGAGAGAAAAACCTCAAGAGTTTAAAAAAATTATAAATTATCTTCTGGAGTTTCCATTCAGGGCAAATGGAGCTTCTACCCCTGTCTTTACCATTTGCTTACTCAACAGATACTATGAAGAACCCGTGTTTGCGGCTGGAAAGATGGCTCAGCAGTTAGAAGCACTTTCTGCTTCCGGTAGAGGATCTAATGTTCAATTCCTAGCATCCATGTCAGGTGACCCAGCCATCTGTAACTCTAGATCCAAGGGATCCAATGCCTTCTTGTGTCCAAGGACACCAAAGAGGAACATGATGCACATAAAATCACACACGCAGACCACACACACACACACACACACACACACACACACACACACACACACTCTCTCTCTCTCTCTCTCTCTCTCTCTCTCTCTCTCACACACACACACACACACACACACATATTTTTTTTTTTTTTTTTTTTTTTTTTTTTTTTTTGGTTTTTTGAGACAGGGTTTCTCTGTGTAGCTTTGCGCCTTTCCTGGAACTCACTTGGTAGCCCAGGCTGGCCTCGAACTCACAGAGATCCGCCTGCCTCTGCCTCCCGAGTGCTGGGATTAAAGGCGTGCGCCACCACCGCCCGGCAGTCACGCACATATAAATATATATTAATCTTTAAAAAAAAAAAAAGGACCTGGATTATTATAGCCATAGAGTTGGGTGCCAAACAGAACACAAAACTAAATGGGAACAAGAGTGGATTCTGACAGTCACTGGATCTGATCTGCTAATATTCCTAGTGGAGGAACTGAGGTCCAGAGGGGCAAAGTGCTCTGCTCAGCTGGCCAGAGAGCAGAGCACTTCCACACTGGATGGAAAGTACTTCTCCTAAATGTAGAGCACTGGGACAGAGCTCCACCTGGATCTCAGAATGGCCCTGACCCTACTCTAAGGACAGCCAGTCCAGTGGGCACTAAAGTCTCTATGATAGATGCTGTGTCATCAAGACCATGGCATGGGGAGGTGTAGGGAGACAGAGCCACACTCTGTGGCCCCTAATCACGTGTAACTTGACAAGTCTAGGCTGGGTACTACCCTGTAGCCTGTCTTCTTTTGGTTTAAAGGAGGGAACACTGGAACTGTTCACCTGGAAGTTGAAAGTGTCTATCTTTAGAAGAGATAGACATTGTGAAGTTGGTGTGCCCGATAGTTAGATATTCCGACACTTAGAAAAGAAACTTCTGAATCACAGCTGAACCTCTGATACCCTTGCCTGGGTGGGAGGGGGGCTCACGTTCCATTGTTAGATTACCTGTTTGCTCTTGCAAATGTCATCTATCTGAACATCACCCCTCGCCTCTCTATGGCCATAGTTAAGAGTATGTTACCACCTCACCTGCCAGCTTCCTTGGGCTACCTGTGGACGAGAGCCTCCGTCTTAATGTCAGTGAGGATCCAGGCCTTGCTAATTCATGCAGAGTCTGAAGATCGAAGAGCTGACTGTCTTGAACCAAGTCTAATAGAAAACTGAGTTGGGATCTGACAGCAGGTTTTCTGACGCCGTGATCCACTCTCCTCCCAGGGCTGCCTTTTGTAGGCCCCTGCTTGTGTAAGTCATAGTCCGTCGATGGCCAGTGGGGAGAAGTTTGTAGTGCATGAGGCCCCGAGGCCAGAGAAAGACCCCGCCGTAGCTATCTGTTGTATTCAAAAATATATTCTTTTTCATTATTTTAAGTTTTTATCGCTGAGAATTCTCTTCAATAAGAAACGTCCCACTCCAGTAAATTGAAAGTATGGTAAAATGCATTTATCCTACTCCACTAAGATAGGATAGACTGAGGCATAATTGCTGTTGCACTAGAACAACATGGAAGTATATTCCATTAGAAAGAGAATGGAGTTCCATTAAATCCAATGGGTAGACATGTGGTTAGAGACATCTAACATATATTTAGTAATGTTTGTATATTATGAACACAAGACCAGAATGGACCACACAGCAAGACCCTATCTCAAAAAGAATGTCTAGAAACCTTTATAATTTATTTAAGATTTACTTTTATTACACACACACACACACACACACACACACATGAATGAGGGTATCCTTGGAGGCCAGTGGCATCCAAGATCTACCAAATCTTGGACCTACCAGAGCTGGAGTTGCAGGTGGTTGTGAGCCCCCTAACATGGACACTGAGAACCAAGCTCAGGTCTTCCTCAAGAGTAGTATACACTTTTAACCACTGAGCCATCTTGCCAGTCTTAAAGTCTTGATAATTTAACATGGCTGTAGTGATGATTTTAATTTTTCTTTGTTATAGCCCACGTTTCCTTGTTTATTGTATGAGCACGTGCTGGTACTGGTAACAGTGGCCCAATAAGAAAGTTCTTTCAAAGTAAAAGGATGCTCATCCTAGTGTGAGCTTCATCTCCAGTAAGAGGGCTGAAGAAATGAAACTCAAGCCCTCCCTTCTATCCGTCCATCCGTCCAGAACCTGTATCAGTTCAAACCTTAAGCCCCAGAAAAATCATGAGCTAACAGGCTCAGCTATCACATAGGGGCGTGGGACTCTTTGCGAGAAAAGGGAGAAAGTACCAAGATGAGCTTCCGGCACTTGGGCAGTTTCAGTGGGCTGACCTTGCCTGAGCTTTCCTCTTCCTGTGCTGCCCTGTGACCATCAAGTTCTGATGGTCCCTTGTCACAGCTCTGTTTATAACAGGGTCAGCTAGGCAAAGGGGCCAGGAGAAGCCTGCTGACCCCCTGCACACCCTGCCTCCAGAGCAACTCAGTTGAACTGCATCTAACACATGGCATGTTGTCAGGTGAGTTCGAAGGGAGGGTCCATGCTGGCTATTCCGGATGGGGTGTTGCCACTGTGATCTCTGGTGGGGCCAGGGTAGACACAGAGGCCATGAGGCAACCGGGAATGCAAAATTTCCTTACTCCATTCTCCAAGGCATCACTCTTTGGGTAGTAATTGATCTTGAGATGCAAATTAGTAGATTGCTCAACAGGACCGAGTAGTAAATAAATACATGTTAGAACTGTGGGCTCTTCTTTCAGGAGTTGGGACAGACCCATATCTCTATCCACCCTTATTCACAAATGTCTCCCATGGGTCATCTCTGCCACCTATTCCCATGCTGGGGAAGGACTTTGGATGTAGCTCAGGAGTTCTGGAGTCAGCTTTTGAAGGAATCTGTGCAAAGGAAAATGCTACCTTGGTGTGGGATTCTGTCTTTCTTTAGACCTCAGAGGGCGGCATCTATGTTCTAGATGGAAACATGTATTGGGGCAGAGGGGAAAGACAGTGAGTCTTGCCTTTGACCTTGTACCGTAATATCTGAAAAGCTTAAGACATGCATTTCTTGCAAACTGTTGAGACCGGATGCCACATTTTGTCGGCCTTTGTGGGAATACTCATTAAAATTTCTTCTGTCTGGCCGAGGAAGTGGCTCAGGGAGTAAAGTGCATGCATGTAAGCATGATCTCCAACATGCATGTCAAAGGTGGGTGGGTTTGATGGTCTGCATGTAATCCCAGCTCTCAGAGACAGGAGTGTCAGGCGTTCAGAGTCATCCTCAGCTATACAGGGAGTTCTGCGGTCAGCCCGAGCTACATGAGACCCTGTCTCAGAAGATAAAAACAAAGCAAAAATGAATGAAACAAAGGTAGACCCGAGACCTTGCATGTGTCCTGAGTTAAAGGGCTTTTGTGAGTAAGCTGGGAAACATGGTAAGTCGAGGCAGTGTGTGATGGTAATGGTGTTGTGATTGTATGTTTTAGACTTTATTTTTAGAGCAGTCTTAGGTATGTAGCAAAACTGAGCGGCAGTTAGAGATTTCCCACCCCGCCCCCCTCACACTCACAGCCTCCCCTACTCTTCTCTTCTGTGCCTGAGGAAGACTGTCTCTTTTCACACTCCACAAACCTACCCTGAGACATCATGGTCACCCCAAGGCCCCAATGGAAGCTCACATTCATGTCCACACTTGGTGGTGTACATTCATGGTTTTAGATCAATGTCCTCTGGCGTGTATCTCCTGTTTACATGATACAGAGTGGTGTCACCACCCAAAAAGTCCCTGGTGCTCCACCTGCTCACCCCTCCCTCTCTGCAAACTCCTAGCAACCACTGATTTTTTTATTATGTTTTTATAAAGTTGTTTCTTAGCGATGTGAAGTTATATATAAATGGATAGATGTCTGTGTCTTTAGAAGATGTATTTATTTTTTGAGAGATAGGAGGCAGGGTAGTTCAAGCAAAATCAGCAGGAGTTTGACAATGATCAAGGCTGGGAGCTGTGTCCTTGAGTGTTTGCTCTGCTATTCTCTTTAGTTGTGTGTAGATCCGGCACTTTACATGAAGTTTTAAAATTGTTTCAATAGTGGACGACCTTAAATTGAATGCTTGCCCTATGTGGGGCTCAAGGAAGGGGGTGATTTCTGTGCAGCGGCCCTGTGAGTACCAATATTGTATATGTAAGTTGCAGGTATGTGTGAAGTTTATTCACATCTGTCCAGAAGCCAGAAGTTAGCTGAGATGTAGAGGCCAGATGTCAACCTCAGGCACCCTTCCGCATCATCAGGGTTAAGACAAATATCTTTTGATCGCTTGGGTGACACCTCTGCTTCCATCCAGAAACCTTCTATCCCAAATTCCAGTACATGAGATCCAAACTGCTTACATAAAACATATCCGTCACTGCACTGAGGCCCGCCTGGTACACCCCTGGGCCTGTGTCCTCTGCTGAAGCTCACACATCTCTTTCATGTCCCCTCCCTGCCACCAGGGCATCAGGACAGGACAAACCTGCATAGCAACATCCTCACCTGCCAGGAAAATAAAAAAGTAAAAAAGATTCCTGATATCACCAGGGATCCTGCCTTTCAATCTACCAGGAATGCAAAACCAAGTCCCTTACATAATAACTTTTTCTTAAATGGCCGCGGAACCCATGTCGTCAGTGGCTAATTCTAAGGGGCCAGGACTCAGGATGCCAGATTTCCACATGCAATTCCAGTTTTAATTACCATGAAATTATACAAGTGCAGATTACCCTGCCCTGTGTGTCATGTAAATAAATACATACGGGCTTTATGATAATGAACTGGAATGGAGCAGCTTGCTAATCAGTAGACACTGGAAATTCACCAGTGGACTACCAGACCCACAGCTTTCTCTAAGAGCCTCAAGAGGATGGCTCAAGTTGGAAGGCCTTGGTGAGGAACCAGATATCGGTCTGGTTTTCTGCTCTTTCAATCTTTGCCATTTGAACCTGCAAAGTGTGGTTCCATTAAGTTCTCAGCTAGGGCTCCTGAGAATGTTAACTACTCAGAGTCCACAAGCAACAAACCCCCAAAATACTCTGGTTTGTGTGACTCTGAGAAAATGTTCAGTCCCTCTGAGCCTCAGTTTTCTTCTCTGTGAAATGGGATAATGCTAGGGGTTGGGAACACATTTCCCCCCCACCCCACCCCACCCCAGCCTCCTACTCCCCCACCCCACCCCACCCCCGGAGCCGGCAGGATTAGCTGAGGTGTCTACACGGACACATGCTGCATAAACAACAAGCTAGGAGGCAGTGCAGTCTGTACCAAGGGCTGGGTCTGACTCAGCTGGGTAGAAAACCCTGTTAAATCACAGACACCGTCATGCTTTGCCGCTCGAGAATGGCAGGTGAAATCCAGGGCTGAACTTTCGCCATCTTCTGAAGAGGTTATAGGACTGTTTTCCTCTGGAAATAAGTGATGCTTCGGCTGCGTGAGAGGGAGGAATTACACCCAGAGACAGACAAGCAGGGAGGGGATGCTGAACCCTGGCCAGCAACTGGGTAATCTGACAGCCAACACTCCCTTGACCAAGAAGAACTCCCATCATGCAATGCAAGGGCTTTTGACCCTGAACCACAGCTGACATCTACTTTCTCCCAAACAGAGTGTCTCAGGGTGTCTCATTCAGGTGGGATTAGTCTAGGGGGATACAGTGGAGGGACCCAGGAACTTTCCATCAGTGTTAAGTCAGGCTTGGAGGAACTTCCAGGTTGATCAAGCCAAGAAAGGCTACTTTCCTTAGAAGCGGAGACTCAGCTCCCTGACGTGCCTGAGACCGCACCTCAGTGAATACAAAGCTGCTTCCTGACTGATGACAGATTTATATTTCAAAGTGCCACAAAACTTGTAACCATAGTAACAAACAAAGCTATTACATAAAATGGCTTTGCCATGTGAAAGCAATAATTACATTAAGATGGGAGGAAGGAGGAGAAGGAGGCCTGATCAATGGAGACGGCACCAGTAAACTGGACTGAAAAAACATGACATTTTCCTAAATGACATGCCATTGGGGGAGGGGACTAGAGCGCAAGAAGAGGCCTCAGCCTTGAAGTTGAGACCAGACCCCACCAGGTGGCAGTGTGCAGAAGTCATGGCAGCAGCGTCTCTGTGCAGGGATTTGGGAAGCCAGTTTTCTAATTCTTCAAGGCTTGGTTTTAAGCAGTGTCCTCTCTTGTCGCCAGTTCGACGGGGGAATTTTCCTGTCAACACCAACAATGTAGAACTAGCCCAAATTAGATTTTTATTAAAGAGGATGCTGGTTGAGAAACCTTCTCTTTGCAATAAGCAGCTCAGTGTTAAGTGAAGCCTCAGCAGGATTTTATCAGCCCTTGGGCGGAGGAGATGGGTCCTGGCTCACCTGCAAGGAATGCCTGAGTTTCTATGCAGCACTCTCCCTCAAAGCCCCTGCTTCTGATACTGCACTACGGTTCACAATCCCCCTGACTGGCTTTATGAAAGCCTGCCCAGGGTCCCTCCCTCAGCCTCCCTGATTTAATTGTACGGTGGTTCTAAGGATGAGTGTGCAGTTGGCCAGGAAGCTGTTTCTTAAGGTAGGTCTGATACAAATTATTACACATGGGCACATTTGGGGACAAAGGGAGTTGAGGGCTAGCTTCCACAGCAACTCTGTATTCATTTTTCTAACTCAAAAATAAAATTCAAGTAGTACAGAATGTGCCGCCCTGACGTCTTGGGCTATTTTTGCCGCGGTGTAGGACATCAAGGACTTGTCCTTTGCTTCTAGAGAATTGTAAGTCAAATGATGGTGCCTTTGGTGTGTTCCCTGGCCAGTTAGATCTCCTTTGTGAGACTGAAAGGGTTAAGACAATGCAGATGCTTCTTGGAGAATCTGAATATCTGCCTAGATCTTGTGTAATTTCACCCAGTCAATCAAAGGACATCGTCAGGGACAGCCTTGAGAAAATTGTCAACTAGGCAAAACTGCCTGTCCTCCATTCCTTCTCCTCCCTCTATGGTCTCCACCCAGTGCATGGAAAAACCTAGCACCCTTCCATTCTATTTTAGATGTAAATATGTTGGTGAGCAAAATACTGGGTTACTCAGAGCAACAAACAGTCCTTCCAGGGCTCATGCAATGGCCTTTTCTAATAGTCTTCACATCTGGAACCCTCTGTATGGAGTAGATAATGTGCTGTGAGCTTTATTGTGCTTAATGGTCACACTATATTTGAGAGGGAGCCTGTATCACCTCCATTTGTCAGAAGAAGAAACTGAGGTTTGAGGTAGCTCGCTTGACCCCTGAATTAATAACTGGCAGAGAGACTTGTGTTGTCCATGGCGTAAGAGAGACTCCTACCCTGTACCCCTGCCTCTTTCATTGATTCTTAGAGCCAGATGTAGCCTCTCTGTCACTCATAGGAGCCACAAGCCATGTAAGCATGTTTATATTTAAGTTCAAAGTAAACAAAAGCCTGAAGTGTGGTTCTTCAGCCATACTAACTTCACTTAAGGTATGAAGCCATGTAGGGGCTAGAGACTCCTGTATTGCACAGGTCAGAAAAAGAATTTACATCACCATAGAAAGTTCTAGAAGTAATCTGCCATTTAAGTATGATGGTGCATGACAATAATCCCAATATTCAGAAAGCAGAGACAGGGGCATGGTAAATTTGAAGCTAGCCTTGGCTACGTAGGGAGACCCTGAGAAACTGTTTGAAAAGAACCAACAGGGGGAAAAAAGGGAGAAAAAAACCCAACACGTATGGTGTGAGGTTGTCTTCTGCACACGGACCTGCACACAAATGTGAACACTCACTCAAAAGGACAGAGGAGGGCAAAGTGGGTTTTCAGAAGAGAGAACGGGGTGCGTGGTGCCTCCCACATCCTGCAGACCCCCAGTTGATCGCACTACCCCTGTGACTTTGACCCTGGAGAGGAACTCCAGAGTCTTTCAGCAGGTTCTACACTCAAGCAAATATTTGCTCATAGCCATTCTTTACCCAGGCTGCTGTTAACAAACGTCAACACAGCACAGCAGTGGCTTTGTTCTCTCCTTGGCCTTAAAATAGAGCTATTTTTTTTTTCTGTCTTCCACTTGACTCCTGTGACACAGAAAGACCTAGAATGAGATAGGTCACTTAGCACCCTGAGATGAAAGGACAGCCCAACCCCTATCACATGGCTTTGGGGGCGGGGGGCCGCTATGCTGACTGTCTCTAAGAAGTACAGAAACAATAAGGAGACTTAGCAGCCAGCATGGAATGCCCAGATGTTGGTCAATTTCCTCCAGGCTTTCCAAAGAGAAGTGGGTGGAGAAGGCTGGGGTGGAAGCCAGCTACACACTTGCTCTCCTGGCTCTGCAAACCGCAGGTGGCCCAGGAGCTCCGAGTGACTTCCCAGAGAGTTGACTTGGAGGCTGTGGAGTCAATTGGTGGTGGGCTTCTGGTTCTATACCAAGCAAGCCTCACAGCTTGAGTCTGAATTCAGGGTGGCTGGCTTCTGAGATCACCTTCTCCTCCCAGCTCAGAGTTGCTCAGAAGCCAGGGCAGAGCTTGGTGGATCTCATGCAGGGAGGCATCTGCAAGCATATAATCCTATCTAGAGTGTAGGAATGGACAGGTAGCGTCTATTTCGTTCGCTTGGTATCCGTTCTTCAAATTGAACTTGTTTCTAATACTAGATATTGACCGTGATTCGACTACTCTGTGAATTTGGTAAAAAGTTATTAAATCGCACACTTATGCTTGTGGATTTTGTGATATATAAATTGTGCCTCCAGAAAACTGTACTGAAAAATTTAAATCACATCTCTTAATGGATCGTCTAAGTATCTCTCTGGAGTCTAGAGGGTTTATCAGGCTGGGCCTTAAGCAAAGTAATGGACTGTTTTCAGGACTCCTGATAGGTTTGTTTTCCCCTGCCCAGCCTCTGTACCTTCCTAAAAGTTAACTAAAACCTTCTTCTTTACCCCATCTGCCTTCCCAAATGAATGTGCAGTGTTTTACTCACTCATGGGGAAGGAGTCCATTGCCCTGAATTAACTCTTTCTTATATTTGTATTTTAAATCTCCCTCTCGTTGCAGGATGATTTGTTTAATCCCCACGCAAGAGATGTAAAGCCTTAGAGGAAGACATAGAGGAGGGGAGTTGAAGAAACAGGGTTTCCCCTCTGAAAACCTAGAAATCCCAACAGGAAGGCAAGCGTCTATTGTCTGCCAGTAAAATCAGACCAACCTGAAGATGATGAAAGACTGGGCTGGCCCCGTGTTCTTAGGCACAGCCATGTAAATGGCTTTGGGAGCAGAGGGTATGCTGTAAGACTGACTGGGCCAGCTGTGTCATCCATCTAGCAGTGAAGAGATACTCCAGGAGCAGAGCTTGGAGCTTGCTGTCGTCATAAAGACAGCTGGGCTTTCATAAAGGCAGTGTGTATAAGGCTGGGGGTGTGGCTTAACCGCATGCTTGCCTAGCATGAAAGAAGTCCTGGCTTTGATCCCCAGCACCACTTTAACCAGCCATGATGGTACACATGAGTCCCCAGCACTTGAGAAGTGAAGGTGGGGGAGGGGGAATCAGAAATTCAGGGTCAACCTGGCTGCAGAGCAGGTTTGAGGCCAGTCTGGGATACATGAGATCCTTTCTCAAATAATGCTTATATTTATTTTGTCTCATATTATGTATATAATTGTATGTATGTGCACCACATCAGTGCTGTATCAGTGGAGGCTAGAAGAAGGCATTGGATCCCCTAGAACTGGGGTTACAGATGCTTGTCAGGCTGCCAAGCCTGATGTCCTGAGTTTGATCTGAGGCATCCATATGATGGAGAGAGAGAACCTACTCCTACAAGTTGCTCTCTGGCCTTCCAGGCACATTGTGGTCTCTACCTCCTCTCCACATAGAAGCGCATAAATGTAAAATGTAAAACTAATGACTTACTGTCTTAACATCTTCAGTTAAAAACATGGGGCACAGGCTGGGGATGGCTCACTGTGCAAGTCACATGTTACCCGAGTGTAAAAACTTGAGTTTGGATCACCGGAAACCACATAAAGCTGTGTAAAGTATTGCACACCTGTAATCCCAATGCTTCTACAGAGACATGGGGCAGCAGAGACAGAACCCCAAATGCTTGAGTTAGCTTCGTGAATGTAGCAAAGAACAACAAGAGATCTTTTCTCAGACAAGATTAAAGATGACTAACACCTGAGATTCCCCTGATCTTCCAACACATGCTATGCATGGACATGCCCTCACTCACAGCCAAACACACACACACACACACACACACACACACACACACACACGGCACTTTCTGGAAGCCAGCATTTTTAAGATCCAGGGTGCATTTCCACAGTGGTTCAGTGAATCCAGATAGGAATGATCAACACTGACATGTTGGGCCTTTCCAATTAGTCTAGGAAGTTCAAGTATCTGGTGTGTTCAGTGCAACCCCTAGTTTAGTAATCGTTCATTGGTAATAACCCAGGCCTTGTTTTGCCTTGCGGATCTGACTACAGAGCCGGACATCCCATGGACAGAATCACCACTTGCTTTTTATTGGCCTGTTGGAGGGTGATGGCTGCACGCAGCTGGGAAACACTTTTATTTTTTTTCCCCTTTACAAGTCAATTACGAGGCTGAAGGGCAAACATAGATTTTTCCACAGGAAGCCGGCTCCTCCAGCTTCCTTGATGGGTAGATTTCTGCATCGCCTCTGCCATGAAGGCTTAGCTGCTTTTAAGAGACAAAAATGCCTGCACTGAATTAAGGAGAGGAAAATAAATAAATAAGAGCATATTCCAGGTCACCTGACAGAAAAGCAGGAGGCATGCTCAGTCTTGGCCTTTCACTCCTGCCTGGCCAGGAGGTTCTAGGAATCAAAGAAGAAACAAGACCCCATGTGGTGGTAAGAACTCTGAATCAGGAGCCAGAAGGCCAAGCCAGGATTTCTGTCCCCGAACCTGGTTGACCACCCACACTCTTCTCGTCCTCAATTTCTCTATCTGTCACATGAGAAAAAGGGGCCTGGCTTCATCCATGCACCCTTTAAAAAAATTCTGTGACTATTTCCTGCATATTTTCTCAGAGCGGTTCTGTCTCTGGGTCAATGCTTCAGTAAAGGCTACACGGAGAGAAGATGGAGAGAGCGGTAAATACCGCTCCTGCCTTTACTGCTGACACAGACTGTCTCCGCTAGTCACCAAGGTTCTAGGATCCAGTCCCCAAGGCTGGTGGAGATCACTAGGTTTGGGGGATTGGTGAGATCTTGGTTTTAGCTGCGCGTTTTGGCCTCAGGCTGGTGGAGATCCCCAGCATGAGGGCTGCAAGGGAACCCAAGGCAGGTGGGATTTCAGGACTCACTGTTCTGGTCCGTCCTGATGCTAGGATGAGGGATGAACCAGTGCAGTAAGTCCCCCTCCCCCAACTCACGAGTTGGTACCACATGGAGAATGAGTGGGTGGAGCAGATGACAGCAGAGGCTGTCAGGGTAGGATTCAGCCTGCCTTGAGATGGACCCTGTGGGAAGACCCTCATCCCTCTCCTCCACAAGGAGGTTCACCGCAAAGGGAGAACAGTCTAGACAGACAACACAACACCTACCTGACGGTGTCTGTGTGGGAGTGTGCATTCTTTCTCTGAAGCTCGGGGCTATCTGTCTATTGTAACCTTGGAACTCTCAGAGGGGAGGGGGAAGGAAAGACGAGACGTAAAAAATAAAGGGTCAGGGAGATAGCACAGTTGGTAAGATGTTTGCCACGCAAGCACAAGAGCCTGAGCTCAATCCTGAGAACCCAGTTTAAAAAAAAAAAAAAGAAAGAAAGAAAGAAAGCCGGTGGCCACGCTGTGTGCCTGTAATCCTGGAAAGGTCCTGACAGAAGGACCCCTGCGGCTCACTGGCCAGCAAGAGTCACTTACTTTACAAGTTCCACATCAGAGAGAGACCCTATCTCCAAAAGGAGGTGGATGATACTGAGGAACGACACCCAAGATTGCTCTCTGTCCACCACATGCATACATACCTATACGTGTATGCATGGCCACCCATATGCATCCCCCCCACCTGCACATGCCAACACGCACACACTCCTACCTGAACACACACATACACACACACACACACACACACACACACACACACACACACAC
>CABHPP010117834.1:19530-32644 GCA_902168425.1 Peromyscus attwateri | reverse complement strand
AAAAAAAAAAAAAAAAAAAAATTGTTTTGCCTTCATGTATGTCTGTGCATCGTGTGTGTCTGGTGCCTGTAGAGGTCAGAAGATGGTGTTGGATCTCCTGGGACTGGAGTTATAGACAGCTGTGAGCCACCATTTGGGTGTTGGGAACTGAACCTGGGTTCTTGGACAAGGTTTCTCTGTGTAGTCCTG
Organism: Peromyscus attwateri; assembly: GCA_902168425.1. Classification (NCBI taxonomy): domain Eukaryota; kingdom Metazoa; phylum Chordata; class Mammalia; order Rodentia; family Cricetidae; genus Peromyscus; species Peromyscus attwateri. The sequence continues at coordinate 32,455 of CABHPP010117834.1, read as the reverse complement.
GCTGTCCTGGGAATCACTCTGTAGACCAGGCTGGCCTCGAACTCACAGAGATCCACCTGCCATTGCCTCCTGAGCGCTGGGATTAAAAGCATGCACCACCACTGCATAGCTGCAGCCAGTGCTCTTAACTCCCAAGCCATCTCTCCAGCCCATCACTGTTTTTTTTTGTTTGTTTGTTGGTTTTTTGTTTTGTTTTGTTTTGTTTTTTTCGAGACAGGGTTTCTCTGTGTAGTTTTGGTGCCTGTCCTGGATCTTGCTCTGTAGGCCAGGCTGGCTTCGAACTCAAATAAATCTGCCTAGCTCTGCCTCCTGAGTACTGGGATTAAAGGCGTGTACCACCGCTGCCCAGCCCATCACTGTTTTCAATGTGTGTACTCATCACCACTCTCTGTTCTTGAGCCCTTCATGTTCCAGACAGATGTTCCATATGTGTTATACACTGACTGTCCAGCCCCAGCCCCAGTTCCCTCCTGTCTACTTTCTGGCTCTAGGACTCTGATGACTTAAGTAGAATCAGAAGTATGTTTGCTGGAGACTGAACCCAGGGTCTCCTGTGGCTCCCCGAGCACTTTACCTTCTAAGCTGCGTCCCCTGTTAATGGCTGATCTCTGGTTCAGTTTCCAGGCTGAGAGGCCCGCATTGAACGTCGTCATCTTCCCCCTGCTCCACGAGGGCCTGACAGATGTCATCCGAGATGTCCCCATGGTGCACCTGGACGAGATCACCTTGTTTAAAAGCAGAGTGGCTGAGGAGCCACCGAACCTGTGGTGGTGAGAGGGTTGCCTGGCCCCAGCCCTGCCACTCTTGTTAGCAGAGACTCTTTCTGTCTGAGTCTCCACAAGGGTCCAAGAAGCCAGCGGACAGTAGGTCCTTGTTTTGTGATGGGAAGAAAGAGTTTCCAGTTGTTCTGAGACATTTACCCCAGTCCCCTTGGGTTTCCTCTCACTTGCTCTCAGGAGTACTTGGCTCAGTGACAAGTGATCAGGTAGGCCATGGATGTGAGAGCCTTCAGGGCCTGGCCACAGTCCCAGGGGCTTTGTGGGCTGCAGGCCCCAATCCAACTGCTTACTTCAGCGTGAGGACTGTCCCTCTGTCCCTTTGTCCATGGTCATCTACAGTTGAGTTCAGTAATGTGACTGTATCCACATGGGGTCAGGGTGGGCTGGGCTCTCACTGTGAAATACCCATAATGACATCTCTGAGCCTGTGGCTCCTTTTCCTACTGAGACACATTTAGGGCATGGCCCAATGGCAGAGCACTCGCCTGTTGTGTGTGAGGCCCTGGGTTCCATCCCCACCAGAAAGAAAAAGAAAATGTTTTAACCCAATGATGTCTCTGGGATGTTTTCAGCCCAATGACACCTGTGCCAGAGGGTCCCCTGGGGCAGGAACTGTGGGATGACATCATCCCCAAGCTAAACCTGAGGAGTTGGCCCTTTGGCTCACAAGGGTCACTTCTCCCTACAGTTCATAGGCTTCTGCTTAAAAACTCTAGGTGCTGTGGAGGTCTGAACGCTTCCTAGGAAGTCCACAACCACTGGCCTTGTTAGGATAGCTAAAAACAGTAAAAGCCAGAGTGGGCATAGGATGCTGCAGCAGGAGCACATACCTGTTTAGTCCTTACAGAAATTCACTGAGAGCTGTGGGGACTGCTTTAGTTAGTGAGTGTGCATGGACCCTGGTTTCCATCCCCAGCACTGCTTACACTTCATGGTGTCTCACACCTGTAATCCCAGCATTCAGGAGGTCAAGGCAGGAGGTTGGGGCATCCTCAGCTACATAACTGAGGTAGAGGCTAGCCTGGGTTACGTAAGATCCTGTCTTAATCTCAATAAAACAAAAAGAAAAGAAAAGAAACTTGAGGGAGGACCCAGTGTCTGTGGCCTCACCCTAGTGAGACTAAGAGTCAGTAGCCTCTAGAGGGGACTTGTGAGAGCCTGTAGCTGGATTGGTCCAACTGGACTCCTGCCTGGGCCTCTCTTGGTGATGGGTCCCCAGTGTGCTGTGGACATTGATCTAGGTAGCTTCCAGTCTGGACATCTCAGTTCATGCAGGTCCACCAGACCTTGCTCACTGCTGGTGACCATCCCAGACCCAGCCTGCCCTCATCCTCTGTCTCCTTGGCAACAGGTCTTCCTAAGTTGTGGTCTCTTCAACTTCCCTTCTAGGTAAGGAACAGAGTGAACTGGCCTCTGGGTGTGTCCTGTGGTCTCGGGCAGGCTGTGCCTAGCAGTTGGAGTCTGGGGAGGCCTGGGGGCTTCTGACCTGGCTCTGGGGAAGGTGTTAGGGAAACAGCCCTCAGACCCAGGCCCCAAGAGAAGTACTTCTGCCTGGCCCCTGCTGTTCTAGCCCGGTGTTCATACACAGCCTGCAGTGCCAGCCCCTCCCTCCTCGTCCAGTCTCTTGCCTGAGAGGATCTTCATTCTCTCTAGAGCCCAAGGTGCTCCCTCCCAGAGGGGTCAGTCTGTCTGTAGGCCTATCCCAGGGGATACCCACCCCACACCCAGAGCTCCTGCCCTCACAGACCTAACACAGTTTCTGAGAGCTATAAGCTTACCCTGTCTTTTCCTGGCATTACCTGCCATGGGATGGGCTGCCAAGGTTCCAGGGGGCAGACTGAGGTCCCACACAGCTGTAGACAAGGGTCCCAAAGGTAGTGGGACTCCTTCCCCCAGTTTCTGGACATGTCTTTAGAGCATTAAACTGGCACCTGAAGGCCACTGTGTAGGCTTTCCAGGACCAGCTGCTACATGTCCTTAAAATGAGAATGTGGCTGGTTACATCCTAGGAGGGAGACAGGTTGCTTGGAGGTATCAGGTCTTAAGAGGCCTTGTGACTTTTTCCTTTAAAGGAAGTTCCACTCAGCTGGGTGTGGTGGCGCAGGCTTTAATCCCAGCACTTGGGAGGCAGAGGCAGGTGAATCTCTGAGTTCAAGGCCAGCCTGGTCTACATAGTGAGTTCTAGGCCAGCCAGGGCTACATAGAAACTTTATCTCAAAAAAACAACAAAAACACCAAACAAACAGCAGCCTGTCTGAAGGAACTCACCTTTCTGCTTGAGTTTTATTCCAAAGGCCAGAGCTGTCCTGTCAATCCTGTGAGAGCCAGCAGTTTTAGCCAGTGGTATCATTCATGTCCAGAAACTGGGCTGACAGGAAGGGGCCTGCTCACAGGAGGCTGGGGTGCAGACTGTCTGAGGAAGCAACCCCAAGTAGTAGGCCTGGTATTCTTAGTGTCTCTTGCAACAGTCCTTTGACTTCAAGTGAGAATTTTCTCTCTTTCTCCACTGGGGACAGGATCCACCAGATGTCAATAGCGTGCTTATTTTTGCTAAGTGCTATTTTGGCACCGGTGTTAATCGCAATTTATAGCCTGCAGCATTTGACGCTGGGAAAAGAACCCACCCTAATGGTCCCCGATTGGCAGGACTCGGCTGTTAAGTGGCAGACCATATGCTGCCTGCCAAGAAGACAGTGAGTGCTTGTGCCTGGGCATCTATGTGCCTGATGCGCGTGTGTGCAAGTATACATGTGTGTTTGCACCTGCATGTGTGTACACATATACTTAGGTAGGCCTGTGTGCATGCACACAAGCTTGCATCTTGTAGTGTGTGTTCTCTGTGGTAGAGAGAGAAGGTAGAGAGGAGGGAGATAGGTGAATTTTTCCTTTGTAAACAGAAATCTCCTGACCTCCCATGGCTGCCTGTATCCCTGCCTCAGCCCAGCCCTAAAGCTACTCTTGCCTTTACCTCCTTCTCTGGACCTTGTGTTGTTTGTTGTTATATTTATTTTGGTTTTTCAAGACAGGGTCTTACTGTGTAGCTCTGGCTGTCCTGGAACTCACAGAGATCCTCCTGCCTCTGCCTCCCAAGTGCTAAGATTAAAGGCATGTGCCACCACTGCCCAGCCAGCCCTTGTGTTTTATGTCCTGTCTTTGATGCCATGTCTCCTAACCCTGTGGCTTGGCACATACCAGTAAACCATACTGAGCTCACTGAGTGGCTTTCCTCATTTTTTCTCTTCTTAAAACTCTATGTGTAAGCGTGCATGTTTGTATGTATGTGCAGGTCTGTGTGTGCCATGGCACATGTGCAGAGAACAGAGGGCAATCATGGGTGTCTCTTTTAACCTTCCACCTCTTTTGAGACAGGGTCTCTTGATTGCTGTTGTATACACTAAGCTAGCTGGCCCATGAACTTCCAGGGAGTCTCCTGTCTGTCTCCCATCTCTTGATGGGAATTCTGTGATGATGGATGTGCACTACCATGTCTGGTTTTGTGTGGGTTCTGGGGATCTGAACTCAGTTCCTCATGCAACAAGTACATTACCCACTGAGCTATCTCCCCAACCCGCTTTCCTGATTTTCATAGGGAGGAATTTTATCGGCCAGGGTAAGAAGTGTTCTGCTCTTACATGACAGGGACAGACTCTGTCCTGCCATTGACCCTTGGAGGCCCTGTAACAAGGCTATGAGGTTCAGACCTGGTCTAGACCCAGGCTGTGGCCAGGGAGGGCTGGGCCCAGACACTGAACCCACTGGGTGCCTCTCACATTTGGGGATCCAGGGCAAATTCAGTGTCTGTCTACCGCATCAGACAAAGTTAAAAGCTAAGTGCTTAGTAAGATGATGGGGGTTGGGCTGGTCTAGGCTCAGAGGGGTCTGTGGGAAAGATCGGCCCAAGCAGTGGGGCTGTGGGTGCCAAGGGCCAGGCCTCTGTGAGCCAAGGCCGAACCCTCAAGGAGGATGGACAACTACCCTAACATCCCTTCCAAGAGATGCCAGCATGCCACCTTTCCTCCAGCCTTTGCTGTGACCTACCCCTTAGAAGAGCTGGAAATTGCTGAACTCTTACAAGGAAAAATAAGAGAAGTGTGATGGGGCATACTTGTCGTCCCAGCCCACAGGAGGTAGAAACAGGAGGATCAGGAGTTCAAGGCCAGCTTTGGCTATATAAGGAATTTGAAATCAGCCTGGGCTACATGAGACTCTGTGCCACATAGAGATGAGAGAGAGAGAGAGAGAGAGAGAGAGAGAGAGAGAGAGAGAGAGAGGGGGAGAGAGGAAATTTTGAATAGGGTATGAAATGTGACTGCAGGTAGTGGGTCCTACATTCTTCCTGTGGATGTCACCAATTCACTGGTACTTGCAATTATTAGCAGCATCCACTGCACTGTTGCAAGGGTTTTGTGACTCGTCTCATCTGCATTTGGGGCTGCAGGGTACAATAGAAGTTACTAGGCTCTGTCAATACTGCATGGGGGTCTAGACCAGCCGTGGGTACTATGTTAGCTGCTCAGTGGTTGCACCTACATCTCTTTGGAGAACCACCAATGGGTGGGCTTTTCTTTGAATTGTTGGACCAGGAGCTTGACTGAACCTGTCCCGCCCCAGGCAGACCTGGCAGGCTCCCATAGGGCTGCCAGCAGCGGTGCTGTTCAGGGAGGCCAGGGTCCCTGAAGCTGCTGCTGCTAATGCTGGCCTGGGACCTGCCTCAGAACCTGGGGCTGCAGATGGGGCAGGCTTGACTCCATCCAAAGCCCTGACCTCTGTGCTGACAAAGTGTTCACGGGTTGCTGTGCAAGGAATATGTGTACGAACAAGCGTTTCCACAGTAGGAGTGTGCATGCATCTGTAGGTGTGTCTGTGTGTATGCACACACAAGACTACATGTCTAGGTAATAGCATGAAGCCTCTCCTATGCCACTTCTGACCGTGACACACTGTGTGTAACTTTACCTGGCAGCATCTGAGTTGAGTGTTTTGTTTTGGGGCATAGGGTAAGGCCTTGTGACCAGGTGCTAAGTGACCATCCCCCCCTCTTTTGATGACAGACTGCCCTGACTCCTGTCTAGCTTGGAGAACTGCCTGTAGTTGGTATCTGGTAGTGACACCCACCCAGGTATCTCTGTGGTGCTGACAAACTACATTCTGAATGGGTGTTCTTAATGTAAATTTGTGGCATGTAGAAAATCTCAAATAAAATGACCTTGATTTAGAAAACCAGGCAACTATGTGATCTTTCCAACAGGGACTCTTGACTATCCATGTGTGGTCTGTTTTGTAGGCTCAAGTGGGGAGGTTCCTTCATTCTTTTCTTTTTTTTTAAAAATTACTTATTTTTTTTATGTGCATTGGTGTTTTGTTTTGCCTGTGGAAGGGTGTTGTAGTTACAGACAGTTGTGAACCACCATGTGAGTGCTGGGAATTGAACCTGGGTTCTCTGCAAGAGCAGTCAGTGCTCTTAACTGCTGAGCCATCTCTCCAGTCCCCCTCCTTCATTCTTCTTTGAGATAGGATCTCAAGTGGCTTAGGCTGGCTTCAAATTTTATATGTAGACAAGGCTGTCCTTGAATTCCTAATCCTGCTTCTGCCTCCCAAGTGCTGGATTACAAGTGTGCACCATCATTCCCATTTGGTTATGGATATCGGTGTTGACCTTGGCCTCAGCAAAAACACCTCCATGTTGCCTCCTCTGGGCTAGTTGGCCTTCTTTACAACATGGCTGCCAAGTTTAAGCACAAGCATCCCAAGAAAACCAGCAGATGTGTTCAGCTCGCTCTCGCCATTGTTGTCACCTCCACCCTTGATGGGCAGTCACAGAAGTCCACCACATTCAACAGAAGTGGACACAGACACACCTCCAAGTACTCAGGGGGTTGGGAGTCTCAATGTGAAAGACCTGATGGGATGGGAGGCAGTCCTGTGCCCATATTAGGAAGGGCATCTGTTGGCACTCTGGGTTTTCAGCCTAAGCAAGGCAGAGGCTGTGGCCTGGCTGTGAGGGGTGTGTGTGTGTGTGTGTGTGTGTGTGTGTGTGTGTGTGTGTGTACGGAGCATTGCCTCGTGTTGGGGAGGCTTACATTAGAATATGCCTCCCTAGCCAGTGTCTATTTGTGGGGCACACTGGTAGCCATGGGGCCATGGACTGTTTGGAGCGCTCCAAGAAGCCAGCTATCCTCAGAGTTAGCTGGGAGGATGAGGCTATCTGACCTTTGTCAAAAAGGAAAAAGAAAAAATCCAGGCGTGGTAGTGGATGGAAGACAGAGGCAGATGGTTCTCTGTGAGTTCGAGGCCAGCCAGGTCTACAAAGGGAGTTCCAGGACAGCTAGGGCTATTATATTACACAGAGAAACCCTGTATAGAAAAAAAAATTGGGGCTGGAGAGTTGGCCCAGTGGTTAAGAGCACTTGCTGCTCTTCAGAGGACCAGAGTTTGATTCCCAGAACTCACATGGTGGCTCACTATCACCTGTAACTCCAGTCCCAGGGGATCCAATTCTCTCTTCTGGCCTCCTTAGGCAATGCACACATGTAGTGCATTTACATACAAACACACTCATATACACACACACTCACACAGACGGCACACATAAATAAGGATTGGGGCTGGAGAGATAGGTCCATTGTTGGTTTTGCAGAGGACCTAGATTTGGTTCTCAGCACCCACATAATAGCTCACCATCATCTATAGCTCCAGTTCCAGATTGATGCCCTCTTCTGACTTATGTGGGCACTAAGCACACATGTGGTACACAGGCATGCATGCAGACAAAACACTCATGCACATGAAATAAAACAAATTAAAACAATAAATCTTAGGGGAAAGTTGAGTGTGTTGTGATAACAAGAACTCCCATAGAGACTCTGCCAGAACCACAGCCTTCATAGAGAAGCCTCAGAGATCTTGTTCAAGGACAACCATCTAATGTCTGTGTTTAGCTTTGGACTGGCATATCCCCTGTGATCAGGGATAACTTTTTAAATAATTTGAGTGACCTTGTTTTACCTTTAAAAGCTTCCCTTTAATGCTGGGCATTGTTAATGCACTCAGCCCACTGTGGGCAGCATCACTCCCTAAGCAGGGGACCCTCCCAAACTGGATGTGTAAGAATGGAAGAAGCTAGACAGTGGTGGTGCACGCCTTAATCCCAGCACTCGGGAGGCAGAGGCAGGCGGATCTCTGTGAGTTCAAGGCCATTCTGGTCTACAGAGTGAGTTCCAGGATAGCCAGAGCAGAAACACAGAGAAACCCTGTCTCAAAAAACAAACCAAGCCGGGCGGTGGTGGCGCACGCCTTTAATCCCAGCACTCGGGAGGCAGAGGCAGGCGGATCTCTGTGAGTTCGAGGCCAGCCTAGGCTACCAAGTGAGTTCCAGGAAAGGCGCAAAGCTACACAGAGAAACCCTGTCTCGAAAAACCAAAAAACAAAACAAAACAAAACAAAAAAAAAAGTGTGACTCTAGACAGAACACTCCACACCTTAAATCTTGTACTCAGGAGGCAGAGATTGATGGATTTTTGTGAATTTGAGGCCAGTCTTATCAACATAAGTGCCAGGCTAGCCAAGGCTATATCGTGATACCCTGTCACAAAAAAAGAAAAAAAGGGGCTGGAGAGCTGGCTCGGTGGGTAAGAGCACTGACTGCTCTTACAGAAGACCAGGTTTGGTTCCCAACACCTACATGGTGGCTCACAACCATCTATAACTTCAGTCCCAGGGTATCTGATACCCTCTTCTGACTTCAGGGCCACCAGGCATATGTGCATGGTCCATAAACATGCGTGCAGGCAGAAAAGATGGAGAGCAATTGAAGATGCCAGATGTCAACTTCTGGACTCAAATGCACACACATACATGTGTATGCACATATATGAACACACACACACACAGAGGCCTCCATACATACACACAGGAGAAGACTTTCAGTTGGTAAGACTATGAGGGGAACAGGAGCTCTTTTGTCCTGGGGGTGGGAATGTCAGTGGGCTCTGCTAAGTCACGTGGACACTTTGAGCTGCAGTTACTGAGATTATGAACTTATGTAGATTCGACCCAGCAATTCCACCTCGGGGGGTTATTTCACAGCTCATTGAGCAGGCGCAAAGTGACAGATATGTAATGTTCATTTTTAACATCACATGTAATTGCCAAAGTCTGAAAAGTATTCTAAATGTCCAACCACAGGGGATGGGTTAAATAAATGATCACATGTCCATCCAGCTACAAAGGGAATGAATGCAAAGGAAGAAAATGGCAGATGGAGAAACTTTGAGGCTGGAGTGGGCTCAGTGGGAGACCACAGGCCCTGGGTTTTATCCCCAGCACTATCAAAAAAGAAAAATAAGTCTTAAAAACTCACCAGGGTCATTGAGATGAATCAGCAGGTAAAGACACTTGCTGCCAATCCTGACAACCTGAGTTCAATCCCTGGGACTCACATGGAGAGAATCAATTCTGAAAAGTAGTCCTCGGAACCCCACACACATGCCATGGTAAAAGTTCAAGGCCAACTCATGATATAGTGTGAAGTCCTGTCAAAAAACTATGCCATCAGCCAGGCAGCCGTGGCACAAGCCTTTAATCCCAGCACTTGGGAGGTAGAGCCAGGGGAATCTCTGTGAGTTCAAGGCCAGCCAGGTCCACAGAGCAATATCCAGCACAGGCACCAAAACTACATAGAGAAACCCTGTCTCGAAAAAACAAAAACAAAAAAACTACACCATCAAAAAGAACAGCCAGGTGTAGTGGCACACACTTTTAATCCCAACACTCCAGAGGGAAAGGCAGGTGGATCTCTAGGAGTTCGAGGCCTACCTGGTCTACATAAGGAGTTTCAGGCCAGCCAGAGCTACGTAGTGAGACCCTGTCTCAAAAAACAAACAGACAAACAAACAAACAAAAAACCAAAAAGCCCTACACTTCAGGGTTGGGGTTATAGCCCAGTTGGTAGAGTGCTTGTCTGTCACTTATAAAACCCTGCATAAACCCAGCATGGCATTGCATACCTATAACCCCAGCCCTTGGGAGCTAGAAGCAGGAGAATGGAGAGTTGAAGGCCAACCTGGGCTACTTGAGACCCTATGCCAAAAAAAAAAAAAAAAAATCATGCTTTTATATATGTGGATATGAGAAAACACATACAAGGTATTAAGTGGAGGAAATGAATTATAAAATAATTGAATCCTACCATGGTCGTGTGGGCTATGACTGCGTTGGTAGAGAACTGCCTAGCATACACGAGGCCCTTGCTTCCTCCATTCCAGCCATAGGTGCACATCTATAATTCCAGCACTCAGGAAGTGGAGCTAGGAGGATAAGAAAAACTCAAGCTACAGGAAGTGGAGCTAGGAGGATAAGAAAAACTCAAGCTACATTTCCAGCTTGAGGTCAGCCTGGGCTACTACATAAGACCAACCTTTGCAAAATAAAAAAATTTTAAAAAAAATTCACTCCATAAAAATCACAGGAAAAACTTCCAAATTTTCCTTTTTTTTTTTTTTTTTTTTTTTTTTTTTTTTTTTTTTGAGATTAGGTTTCTCTGTGTAGCTTTGTGCCTTTCCTGGAACTCACTCTGTAGCCCAGGCTGGCCTCGAACTCACAGAGATCTGCCTGCCTCTGCCTCCCGAGTGCTGGGATTAAAGGTTTGTACCACCACCGCCCGGCATCAAAATTTCCTTTTTAAATTTATTTTTATTTTATGAGCATTCGTGTTTTGCCTGCATGTATGTCTGTGTGAGGGTGTTGGGTCCCCTGGAACTGGAGTTACAGACAGTTGTGAGCTGCCTTGTGGGGGGTGCTGGGAATTGTACTTGGATCCTTTGGAAGAACAGTCGGTGTTCTTAACCTTGGAGCCATCTCTCCAGCTCCCCCAAATTTCTTAAGAGCAACTTTTTCAGATTTCTGGCAACAAGCCAGAGACCGGCCATACACTGAATATTTATGCAAGGGAAAATTCTTTGCAACTACATCAAGTTTTGTGGCATTTTCCCTTCATCCTATTCTGTCTCTTTCTCTCCAACTCAATGGAAGCCACATTCCTGGCTTAAGGAGGTGATAGCTCGGTAGCTCTGACACCTCATTTCCAAAATCAGAGATGTTTAGTGGATCCCCAAAAGACACAAACTCAAGATCCCCTTCTACCATCTGTGTCCTGGGGATACAACTCAGTTCAGACGGTCAAGCCCCTTTTCCTGATGAGCCATTTTACCATCTCTAGTAAACTTTTTTTTTTTTTTTTTTTTTTTTGAGACAGGGTTTCTCTGTGTAGTTTTGGTGCTTGTCCTGGAACTTACTCTGTAGACCAGACTGGCCTCGAACTCACAGAGATCCGCTTGGCTCTGCCTCCTGTTTTTTTTTTTAAAGATTTATTTATTTATTATGTACACAGAAGAGGGTGCCAGATCTCATTACAGATGGTTATGAGCCACATTGTGGGTGCTGGGAATTGAACTCAGGACCTCAGAAAGAATAGTTGGTGCTCTTAACCTCTGAGCCATCTCTCCAGCCCCGATTTTTTTTTTTTTTCTGTATTTCACTAAAAAGGAATGGACCACCCTGATGCTCGCTCAGAAGGCCCTGTACAGAGATGATGGAGAACTTTGCACATGTGGCTTTCAGGGAAACTAAAAAAAAGAAAAAAGAAAAAGCTCAACTAACTGAAAGAATAGTAATGGCAGTGAGGGCAAACATCCCTTCTTGTCATCTGGGCTGGAAGAGAGCTTAGTCCCTGACCTTTCCATATCAGCTTTCCAAGGAAGGCGATTCGGGAGCCACATGAAAGGATGTACACTTCCCCCCTCCCTCCCTCCCTTCCTTCCTTTCTATTTATTAGATTTTGAAGCAGGTCTCTCTGTGTAGCCCTGGCTGTCGTGCCAGGGAGATGTGCCTGCCTCTGCCTTCCACAGTGCTGGGGTTATGGCGAGTGACAGCGCCTTTCGGCAAAATGCAGTTTTTCTGTAGTCTTCTCTATTTCCACCGTAATGCTTTTCAGCTCATTGAAGTTGTTCATTCTGATGTGCAAAGAGTTGTCCTTTGACCTACACACATACACCGTACACACAGTTATAATAAATGCTTAAAAAAAATAAAACAAGGGAGCCGAGTATGGTGGCGCACACCTTTAATCCCTGCAGTCCAGAGGCAGAGGCAGGAGAATCTCTGAATTAGAGGCCAGCCTGTCTACAGAGCGAGTTCCTGTTTTGGAAACCCTGTCTTGGGGGGGGGCGGGAAGTGTCAGATATTCAAAAGGGACCAAACTGAAATTCTAGTAGTTTCTGGATGATGACGACGATGAGGATGATGATGAGGCAGCCTATGTGGGATAGGGCCATGCCTGTCACTGTGCCCCTGTGGTGAGAGGACAATTGTGAGAGTTGGTTTTCTCTTTCCACCATGGGTTCCAGGGATCAAATTCAGTTGGTCAGGCTTGAGTGGCAAGTGAATTTGCCCATGTAAATATTTTTTAAAAGATTAATTAATTAGTTAATTTTGTGTACAGTGTGCCTGTGTGTCAGAAGAGGGCGCCAGGTCTCACTATTGATGGTTGTGAGCCACCATGTGGTTGCTGGGAGTTGAGCTCAGGACCTCTGGAAGAGCAGCCAGTGCTCTTAACCTCTGAGCCATCTCTCCAGCCCACCATATAAATAGTTTTGAAAGGACAAAAGTGCTCAAAAGTCCACCTTCACGGCCAGGCGGTGATGGTGCACACCTTTAATCCCAGCACTCGAGAGGCAGAAGCAGGCGGATCTCTGTGAGTTCAAGGCCAGCCTAGTCTACAGAGCAAGATCCAGGACAGGCTCCGAAGCTGCACAGAGAAACCCTGTTTCGAAAAAATTAAAAAAAAAAAAAAAAATCCGCCTGGGAGTAGAAAACTCAGGAAATAAATGGTAATGATGGCTGCACCACACTGTCAGTTGCTTGATATGTACTTAACCATGGTTGAGATGACAAATTGTAGCCAGGTAGTGGTGGTGCACGCCTTTAATCCTGGCACTCAGGAGGCAAGGCAGGCAGTTTCTGTGAGTTTGAGGCCAGCCTGGTCTACAGAGCTAATTCCAGGACAGCCAGGGTTACACAGAGAAACCCTGTCTCAAAATAAATAAATAAATAAATAAATAAATAAATAAATAAATAAATAAATAAATAAA